>JABEYC010000633.1:0-25429 GCA_013266195.1 Fusarium zealandicum | reverse complement strand
CCCTTGGCTCCGCGTGGTGGAAGCCTCGAAGGAGCCTGATGTTGGTCCACCCAATCTTAGCTAATGGCGTGTTGGCTCGCAATCAGTGCCCAGGAATGAGGCACAATGACTGACTGATGTATTCCCCAAAAGGGCCATATCTTCTGTGCATGTACACCAACTACAACGTCGCTGCTATTGTCACCGGCGGTATTCTGCTACGGTGTTGCGTCTTGCTCTAGAATACCATCCTCATCGCGGCTATCCGCCACTGCTGTTCGACATTACCATCCCACCAAAAGCACATCATAGACGAATAGCTGCAGCACCCGCAACGACAGCCTCAGCAAAATGGATACTGCCGGGCTTTCCATCCTCAACCCTCGGGCTTCGAGGCTGCCCGGACCCAGCCTCCTGCACCATCTGGTGAGCCCCTCCAGCCAACAGACAGCACTGGATTACATGTGCAACAACCATCGATCCTCCTTCACCTACAGCCAGCTTCATGCTGCAGCGGATGCCCTCGCTGGTCGCATAGCAAGGGCCTCTACCACTGTACAGGGTCAATTCGTTGTTCCCATCCTCGTCCACCAGTCTCCCATGCTCTACATCTCTCTGTTAGCCATCCTCAAAGCCGGAGGAGCCTTCTGCCCTCTGAACATCGATGCACCACCGGAAAGAGTTAAATTCATCCTTCACGATGTGGCTGCAACAGTGACCCTGGTTTCCAAGGAGCTCGCGTCAGATATCCCTCGCGATGTCACGGCGACGATTATTGTTGTCGACGAAGAAGAAGAGGACGGTACCAGCTCACAATACCCACACGCTGATTATCAGCATCAAAATCCTCAACCTGAAGATCTAGCCTATGTCATGTACACATCTGGGTCTACAGGGACCCCTAAAGGCGTAGGCATCTCTCATGATGCCGCTTCGCAAGCACTCCTAGCACATGATAGACATGTTCCATCTTTCTCTAGATTTCTGCAATTTGCAGCGCCAACATTTGATGTCTCGGTCTTTGAAATCTTCTTCCCGCTCTTCCGAGGAGCAACTCTTGTCACAGTTCGCAGGGTTGAGATGCTGAACGACCTTCCAGCGGTGCTTCGGCTCATGGAGGTGGATGCGTGTGAGCTGACACCCACAGTCGCTGGGAGTTTACTGCGGAAACGAGAAAATGCACCGAGTCTCAAAGTTCTTCTGACTATTGGAGAAATGCTCAATGCGCCGGTGGTCGAGGAATTTGGAGGAGACGAAAGCAAGCCAAGCATGCTCTGGGCTATGTATGGTCCAACCGAGGCTACAATTCACTGGTGAGTCCCCTCCCTGGTGCGACGTTCCTAGTCTAACTTTGAGACCAGTACCCTTCAGACATCATTTTCCTCTGAGTCGTCAACAGGCAATATTGGTGTGCCTCTTGACACTGTCTCTTGCTTTATTATCGATATTCCCGAGACAGAAACCAATGAGGTGAATTTCAAAGTTCTCCCTCAAGGCGAGGTTGGCGAACTGGCCATCGGCGGGTACCAGCTAGCAACTGGCTATATCAATAGACCAGAACAAACGAAGTCAGCCTTCATCGATTCTCCATTCGGGCGCGTTTACCGCACTGGAGACAAAGCCCGCCTCTTACCGAATGGCAAGTTGGAGTGTTTTGGCCGCCTGTCAGACGGTCAAGTCAAACTACGAGGACAGCGTCTGGAGCTTGGAGAGGTGGAGCAAGCCGTTCTCAGGACTTCGGGATGTCACAGTGCAGTCGCCGTTGTTGTGAAATCGATCTTGGTGGTCTTCTGTGCTGTTGATGCAGGAGTTACGGAAGACGCTGTTCTCAAGCACTGTGGAGATTGGCTTCCCCAGTTCATGGTTCCTGGAGAAGTCCTCTTGATGACAGACTTTCCAAGGTTGCCAAGCGGCAAAGTTGACAGGAAAAGGCTCAAGGCAGAGCATGAGGAACGCAAGGCGGACATGACAGACGGATTGCCCGACTCGGAACCTGCAGACGAAACCGAGGCAAAGGTCTTGAGCATTGTCTCTCAAGTGCTGAATTTCAAAGCCAACAAGTCTATGTCTCTTGCTTCTGCAGGCCTTGACTCCCTCAAAGCCATCAAGCTGGCTTCGGCTCTTCGGGACTCGGGCATCGCCTTAGATTCGGCGAGTCTGTTGACCTTGAAAACAACTTCCGACATCGTTTCTATTGCGCGTACACTACCACGCACCCAAGTCACCGACTCAGAATCTCAAGAAAGCGGGATTTCCTTGGAAGTTGGCAGCGTTTTGTCAGAGCATCCCGCTTTGGAGAAGATGAGCAGTTTGATTGGAGAAGTGTTGCCATGCACTCCTCTACAAGCTGCCATGCTGGCAGAGACAGCACAGAACTCCACAGCTTATTGCAATGAAATCTCACTCGAGGTTTCAGAGAGTTACACGGCAGAAGAGATCTCGGAAGCATTCAATATGCTGGCGCAGCAAAATGAAATACTCCGCGCCGGTTTCACGACTTTTAACGGCAAGTTCGTCACACTACTTTTCAAAGATCTTCGGCCCGAGCAGATCAAGGTTGTGGAACAGTGTCGATCAGCGTTTTCTCTTTCATCGCCTGAGGACTACCTCAATCCTCTGAGCGTCCAGATACAGTCACGATGCTCTGCTGGCTCTTCGCGTGTTCTTATTCATCTGCATCACTCCATTTACGATGGCTGGTCCATGGACATTCTGCTTTCTGATTGGTCCAAACTTTTATTGAAAGAGAACGTACCACAACGGCCGCCGTTTCGCAAGGTTGCGGGGTTCTATAACCGTCTTGCTGGCCAGCAACACGACGATGCTTCGCGGGTCTTCTGGACCGAGCATCTCCTTGGCTGGAACAAAATACCCTTACCAAAATTGCGTTGCAAAATCATTGGTTCAAGTCAGATCTCGTCAAGTCGAAGACGATTGGAAGTTTCACGCCAAAGAGTCAACGAGGAAATTCAGAGACTGGGCTATAGTCCCCAGGTTTTGTTCCAAGCATCTTTGATTCTTCTCTGGTCTGGTATCTTGGGAACAAGAGACGTCTCGATCGGTTCCGTGACGTCAGGAAGAACCATTCCGGTGGCAGGCATTGAAAACATCTTCGGCCCCTGCATCGCCTCCTTGCCTCTCAGGGCTGATCTTGACACCATGGCTGCCAACCTTGATCTCCTGAACAGCATTCACTCCAGCAACAGAAAGATCATGCAGTACTGCGCACTTTCCTTATCGGAGATCAAAAAGCTTGCAGGTCTTCAACCAGGCGAGGGTCTCTATGACGCGCTGTTTGTGTACCAAGAATCCCTCTCCAGCTCCGAACGCGCCCACAACGTGTTGAAAGAGACGAGTCATCTTGATCGCCTGGAAACACCAATTCTGTTCGAAGTTGAGCCAACAGAAGATGCTTTTTTTCTCCAGGTGACCTACCAATCAGCATTCGCACCAGCAGAAACCATTCAGCACATGATGGATCAGTTCGAATCATTGGCCTTGTCAATATTGGACAACCCCTCCAAGGACATCAAGTGGACACAGAAGGACATCAAACGCGGTCCCTCGATTGATAATCTCGAACCGACCTGCCATCAAGAAACTTCTGACTTGGCTCGAGCATTTGAGCAAAGAGCAGCTCGAGATCCAGATCTGGAAGCTCTGATATTTGCAGACTCCTTTGAAACGGAGCCGCGGTGGAAGATAATGTCCTTTCGACAGTTGAACGCCACCGCGAACCAAATAGCTTGGTACTTGCAAGATCGTGGTGTCAAAGCTGGTCAGGTGGTTGCTATAGTCATGGACAAGTCGCCCAACTTGTACGCGTCTATCTTGGCTATCATCAAATGCGGCTGCGCATATCTGCCCATCCTCCCTTCAACCCCTTCCGCTCGTGTTCAAGAGATCTTGAAGCAAGCTGAAGCGCAGCACTGTCTGGTAGACGATGCGTCACTGGATCAATCTGCGTCGTGGTCTGGACCGACTATCCTCAATATTGATGCAGCCCCTCTCCTTGATTTTCCTTTGACCAACCTGGAGACCCCTGTTGATTGTTCCCGACTTGCCTACGTGATATACACTTCAGGTACCACAGGGACTCCAAAAGGCGTTGCAATTCAGCAGCAGAGCATCATGGCCAACATTGCACATCTCGAGGCAGTCTATCCGAAGCCTGCCAAAGCACAAGGCCGTCTTCTGCAGATGTGCTCTCAAGCGTTCGACGTATCTGTCTTTGAGATCTTCTACACTTGGTACGCAGGCATGTGTCTCTGTGCGGGGACAAATGATACCATTCTGGAGGACCTCGAGCGATCGATCTGCGAGCTTGGAATTACACATCTCAGTATGACACCTACCGTGGCCTCATTGGTAGATCCTCGCAATGTCCCTAGCGTGGATTTCATTGTTACCGCCGGAGAACCCATGACGCTGTCGGTATTTGACAAGTGGCAGCAACAGTTATGGCAGGGTTATGGCCCGTCGGAAACCACAAACATTTGCACTGTCAAGAAGATGGCAGATGATGATCACATTGAACATCTTGGGCATGTGTTTCCAAACACTTCTGTTGCGGTTCTTTTCCAAGATAGTCTCGAGACAGTCCCCTTCAACTGGGTAGGAGAGTTTTGCTTTGGCGGCGCTCAAGTCGCGCAGGGCTACCTCAACATGCCAGAGCTCACCTCGGAGAAGTTCATTCAACATCCTCGATATGGCAGACTCTATAGATCTGGAGACATGGGCCGCATGTTGCCTGATGGATCTCTCATGATCTTGGGTCGCATCGATGACCAAGTAAAGCTCAGAGGTCAGCGTATCGAGACCAGCGAGATCAACAGTGTTGCAACCTCAACAGATATGGCCAGCTCTGCCGTGACACTGCTGGTTCGGAGGGACGAAAGCGCACCAGAACAGCTTGCTTTGTTCTTCGTGCCCCAAAACGACTCTTCGGACTTTCATACACTCAAGATTGACGCTGAGGTCCAGCAGTCCCTAATGGCGCACTTGCAATCACGGCTCCCTGCTTACATGGTTCCATCTTATGCTATACCTACTTCAACCATTCCTTTGTCCTCTAGCAGCAAGATAGACAAGCGTCGGCTTCTTGCTTGCTTTGAAGCCCTGGATCAAGAGTTTCTCGAGGCAGCCTCGAAATCTTCCCAAGATGCCCAGGAGGATGGCGACTGGAGTGAAATGGAACAGGCAGTCGCCGAAGCCATCGTGCAATCTGCAAAGGTGTCCAGAGATGATTTCGGTCGATGGACACCTCTCGCCGTGCTCGGTGTGGACTCGATCTCTGCCATTGACCTGGGACGCGTCCTGAACTCAACATTGAAGACTCGAGTTGCTGTGTCTGACATTCTGCGCAATCCGACCGTCGCGCAACTTGCCCGCTTCATTGATGGAGCACCCCAGCGCGAAGAGAAGGTCAGCGCACAAAGCCCCGAAGCATTCTTCCCTTCTACCTTTGTGGACACCGTCAAGCAAACCTTTGCCAAAGAGTTGAAGGCTGTCCATGACGTTTTGCCTTGTACTCCACTGCAGGAAGCGATGCTCTCCCGCGGACAGAGAGGCTACTACAACAAGGTGCTATTACGCTTAAACACAGAGCCGCAGGTCATGAAGGGCTACTGGGAAACAATGACTGAGAGGCATGCTATCCTTCGGACCTGTTTCACTACAACCACTGATTCCCGACATGCTATTGCTCAAGTCATTCTCGAAGGGTGGGACATCCCTTGGATCACCTTGGACGTGAACCACCCGTCTTTTGATGGAGCGATTCAAGAACATCTCCAGACGCTTCCTGATCCAGTTGACTCCAAGACTCCTCCGGTATCCTTGGCAATCATTAGATACCGGGGCTCGGCATTCCTATCATTCATTTGCCATCATGCTCTCTACGATGGCGTCGCTATGGAACGACTTTTGAAGGAGGTGGAAGCGTTGGCCAGAGGCGTAAAGTTGCCGTCGCCTGTATCTTACAGTGATTTCTTGAGGAAGTCCACCGATCTACCCAGCGGCACGGAGCAGTTTTGGCTACAGCATTTCCAGGGATACCGTCCCTCAACTCTCTTTGCTCAACCGACGGGTAGCGAGATGGACCAAAGCACCCACACAACGTCTCTGGACCTCCCGCTTAACGAACTTCAAGCTCGTCGTCGCGACCTCGGCACGACTTTACTTTCGGTTTGCCAAGCAAGCTGGGCCGTTGTGCTTGCGATGGCATACCGTCGTCCAGATGTCTGCTTCGGAAACGTCGTGAATGGTCGAACACTGGATATGGAAGGAATCGACCGGTTGGTGGCACCTTGTTTCAATACAATTCCTGTTCGAGCCGATTTCCCCACGACCTGGAGTAACCTCGACTTGGTGAAGCACCTGCAGAAGCTGAACACAGAGCTGCTTGCATACCAATTCACACCTCTCCGTCTTGTGCAGCGAACCGTCAATCGCACTGGAAAACACCTCTTTGATACGCTTCTGCTACTACAGAAGCCGCTACAAGACATTGATAAAGATGTGTGGACTCTAGAAGGCGACTCCGGAGACATGGACATTCCCATGGTCTGCGAAGTAGTTCCATGCCCGAGCCTGAACTCCCTGGTCATCAACCTTCACCGAGACATGAGCATTGTGACTGGGGAAGTTGCGACAAATATGGCAGATGTGTTCAAACTCATTCTCGGGGCCATTCTTGGTTCGCCACATGCGACGCTGATGGACAGAGCGAAACTACCTGGGCCGCTCTTGGCCGGGATGGATCTCCTTGAACCTCGGCAGGAAAAGGCTGCCGTCGTCGTCCCCGAGTCTAGCCAGGAGGAGTGGAATGGCCTGGAAACGCAGGTCCGAAAGGTGCTGGCTACGCTATCTGGGGCGGCCGAGCACCAGATTCATCGTCGTACAACCATTTTCCAACTGGGTCTTGACAGTATCAATGCCGTTCAAGTGGCATCTATCCTCCGACAGCAAGGCTTCGCCATCTCGGCCTCTGATGTGATCGAGTGCCCCAGCTGTTCCAAGATAGCAGCCAAACTCTTGGACAATGCCTCCAAGACTGAACCAGAGGAACAGCAGTACTACGATCTGGATCAGTTTTCACGCCAAGTCTCGACAGAGATCCTCAAACTCCTACCCGAGGCCATTGATGTCGAAGCAATCTTACCTTGCACGCCTGTCCAATCTGCCATGCTGGCGTCATTCATTCAATCTGGAGGAGACCACTATTTGAACGCAGTGAGCTACGTGGTCTCTGAAGACATTTCATCCGAGAGTCTGGAGGAAGCCTGGCTATCTCTTCAAGCGAAACACCCCATGCTGAGGACTGGGTTTGTGCCTGTCAATCATCCTGATACCTCGTTCGCTATGGTGAGACACACCTCAAAGTCGGCGAGTCTGCCCCTCAAGATGATGCACCTTGGCGAAGCCGATGCTGTCAATCTTTTGCAATTGAAGGCAGATACTAGTAGCGATGTCCAGGCTTCGCTACACCAGCCGCCATGGAGCCTTGCCGTGGCCAAGACTCCCCGCCAAACCACCATGAATCTCGTTATTCACCACGCTCTCTACGATGCACCCTCACTTGACCTCATGCTACGCGATCTTTCAGGATTTCTCAATGGCAGTGTGCAAGTTTCTCATTTGAGGATCGAGCCAGCTGTGTCTGCTATCCTCAACATGTCACAGAAGGACCAGGCTTTCGAGCGGCAGTTCTGGGAAGCAAAGGCCAGTCAAGCTGTGGTGAACAAGTTCCCGATAATGACCCCGCTGCGCGTTGATGAGCGACGCGTTTTCGCCGACATTGTTATCTCGTCTCTGCCATTTTCAAAACTGAGGCAAGCGACCCAAGCGTCAAATGTGACAATTCAGGCTGTCATCCAAGCGGCATGGGCCCGAGTCTTGGCCTCATACTTGGGAGAGAGCTCAGTCGTCTTTGGCGTTGCCTTGTCCGGTAGAACCGCAGACGAGACAAAAGATGCCGCGTTCCCATGCCTCAACACAGTTCCGATCGTGGCAAAAAATGTGGCATCAAACACTGAGTTGGTCGGCTACATGATGGACTACAACCAGCACCTTCACAAGCATCAATTCTCACCGCTGAGTCAAGTCCAGAAATGGCTTGGCCACCCATCTGGCCCTATATTTGACACACTCATTGCCTATCAGAAGATGCCCGACGCGGAATCGTTTACTGTGCCCTTCAAACTCATCAAGGATGAGGCAAAGGTGGAATACCCCGTGTCCTTGGAGATTGAACCGATCGAGCACGACCAGCTTCGCTTATGTATCACCTGTTACGACGACGTTCTTCCTCAGCAGCAAGCCAGAATCTTAGCAGAACAGTTTGATGCTTCGATGATCCACATTGCTTGCAACATTGCTGGAAGTGAAGACGATTCTTGTCAGCAATCACAAAGTCTCTACTCCATCCTTCCAGCCGCCTCACCGGTTCTCGAAGCCCCAGTGAGACTGCTTCACCAGTTTGTTGAGGCCGGTGCCATCTCTCACCCAGACAAGCCGGCCCTGGAATTTGTATCTGGATTTGAGGGAGAAGCCCCTATCATGCAACAATGGAGCTATCACCAGCTCAACTGTATGGGAAACAGGGTGGCAAATCTGCTCCATGGCGTTGCGGCAGCTGGGAGTATCATTGCCATCCATTTTGACAAATGTCCCGAGGCTTACTTTTCCATCTTGGGCATCCTGAAAGCGGGCTGTTCTTTTGTCGCACTGGATCCTACAGCACCAAAAGCGCGGAAAGAGTTCATCATCCAAGACTCCGAGGCACCTTGTCTACTCACAGTGGACCCAACGGAACTTGACTTTGAGATAGACACTCCCATCGTCAAGGTAAACCAGTACGACTTGGAGATGAGGCGCAACGATCAGTTGGAATTTGAACCGACTGTTAATCCATCGGATACTTGCTACTGCCTCTACACATCAGGAACTACAGGCACACCAAAGGGATGCGAAATCACTCATGACAATGCAGTTCAGGCGATGATGGCGTTTCAGGATCTTTTCAGGGGCCATTGGGACAATGACTCGCGATGGTTGCAATTTGCTGCGCTGCATTTCGATGTTTCGGTTCTCGAGCAATACTGGAGCTGGTCTGTGGGCATTACCGTCGTCGCAGCTCCCAAGGATGTCATTCTGGACGATTTGACCGCGAGCATCAACAGACTCGCTATCACTCACATTGATCTTACGCCGAGTCTCGCTCGGCTCACACACCCAGACGAGGTCCCAAGCCTCTGCCGTGGCGTTTTCATCACCGGAGGCGAACAACTCAAGCAGGAAATCCTGGACGTCTGGGGCCCCAAGGCGGTCATTTACAATGCCTATGGGCCAACAGAGGCCACAATCGGAGTCACCATGTTCCAGCGGGTGCCGATCAATGGTCGCCCCAGCAATATTGGAAAGCAATTCCCCAATGTCGGCTCGTTTGTGTTTCGACAAAACACCAACACACCAGTCCTCCGCGGTGCAGTTGGTGAGCTTTGCGTGTCTGGCAAACTGGTTGGCAAGGGCTACCTGAACCGACCCGAGCTCACGGAAGAACGATTTCCTACACTCCCAGAATTCGGTGAGAGAGTCTACAGAACTGGAGATCTTGTTCGCATGCTGCACGATGGCTGCTTTGACTTTCTCGGTCGAGCCGACGATCAAGTCAAATTACGTGGACAACGTCTCGAAGTCGCCGAGATCAACCATGCTATTCGCACCGGCGTCCAAAGAATTGTGGACGCTGCTACCATTGTCACCCGACACGGCACAAGTGGGAAAGACGTTCTCGTATCCTTCGTTGTTGGACACAACTTGGCCAAGAGGCCACTTGAGATTCTTCAAGATCAAGAAGGCTTGAGTGCTGAGGCGAAGGCGGCTTGCCGCGAGAAACTTCCAGGATACATGGTGCCTACCTACATCTTCTCGTTGCCTTACATTCCACTATCGCCAAATAACAAGGCTGAGATCAAGGATCTCAAGAGGATCTTTGCCGAATTATCTCCCGAGAAGCTCATGGAACTATCTCACGCTACTACGGCTCCCGCATCTCAGGCCGCCCAGGACACCATAAACAAGTTGCTCGACACTGTCGCTGAGTTTAGCAACGTCAACAAGGACGAATTGTCATCTTCTACAAGCATTTTTGATGTTGGCGTGGACTCTATCACTGCTCTGAGGCTCTCATCCCTCCTCAAATCCCGAGGCTTCAGAGGCGCTTCCCCTGCTATCTTGCTCAAGTATCCTGTCATTGGCGATCTCGCCAATTCTATCGCCAAAGATGTGTCCAGCCAGCAGGAAAAGCTTGTTCGGGAAGTGAAGCAGTCCATCCAGGCATGTGGTCATCGGTACCGTGGCATGGTCTGCCGCAGTCTTAACATAAAGCCTGCCGACGTCGAGTACATTGCACCCTGCTCGCCTTTGCAGCAAGGCATCATCTCAAGGGCCATGACCAGCAACCAGCAGGATTCCTACTTCAACGTATTCCAGCTGAGACTCCACCAAGACGCGTCGGTAGACTTGCTACGCAAGGCGTGGACCGATCTGGTGCAAGCGGAACCTGTTTTGAGGACCGTATTTGTTCCCACTACAGATGGGTTTGTCCAGGTGGCTCTGAAGAAACGTCCCTTGCACTGGCGCGAACAGACTCTCGAGACGGCTGAGCTGGCTGAGGCGTATCTGATGGACCAGAAGAAGGATTGGATACAGAAAAACGAGTCCTGCATCTCTGTGCCACTGCTTCTCAACTACGTTGAGGTGCCCGGATGCAGGTTGCTCAACATCCATATCTTCCACGCCCTATACGACGGAAACAGCTTCGACCTCATGATGGATCGTGTCGCCGCAAACTACGCTCGCAATGAGACCTTTCTCGGTCCATCATTTCTAGAAGCGCTCGCCAGAGGTCCATTGATCAGACACGATAGCTCCCAAGACTTCTGGCAAAAGCACCTCTGGGGTTGGTCTCCAGCGCCGATACCCTCACTTGGAGAGCAAAGGCCGGAGACGGCTATCACTGCGGTGCGCGAAATACCCACGACGGGGTTGCAGACGATACGTTCATCGCAAAATGTCACCCTACAAGCAGTTGTCATGGCCTTGTGGACCTCTGTACTGCAGAGGTTTGTGCCGAATGAGCCTACGATTGGTGTCATTGTATCTGGAAGGGCAATCGATCTTCCGGGTATCGAGCATACTGTTGGCCCGCTGTTCAACACGGTTCCGTTCTATCGCAAGTCAATTCCGAAGGAGACATGGACATCTCTCGTCCGACGGTGCCACGAATTCAACGCATCAGTTCTCCAGTTCCAACACGTTCCTCTCAAGAGCATCCAGAAATGGTGCTCAAATGGAAAGGCTCTATTTGACAATCTTTTTACCTACCAAATTGAGACACCCCAAGAAGGAGACTTGGCTTGGGAAATGGTGGACAGTTACTCCAGCCCTGATTATCCTCTTGCTCTTGAAGCTGTGTACACCCGCACAGGGAATCTTCGACTCACACTTGTGGCACAAGGCCACATCGCGACATCAAAAAAATTGAGCGAGATGCTTGGCGAGGTTGAGAGATACGCAGAAACGATGGTGTCAACCCCGGAGAGCGAAGTCCCTCTGCCCGATCTTCAACAATCGCCTGCCAGCGGCAGCTCTGCCGAGCATCCTGCATCGCTGCCCGTGGATGAAACCATTTTCGAGTGGACACCAGAAGCTCGTGCAATCCAAGAGGAGATGGCATCGCTTGCTGGTGTTGCATCCTCTGACGTTTCTGAGACAGTCTCGGTGTTGGAAGTTGGTCTCGATAGCATTGATGTTATAAAGCTTTCGGCCAAATTGAAGAGAAGGAACATTGGCCTGGCACCGTCGCTCGTTATGCGCTGCCAAACGATTGCAAGGATGATCAATGAGCTTGTTCAACCAACTTCTCACAGTTCACAGGCGAATGACCAAGGAGATTTGCTGCAGGAAGCGAAGCACAGATTGTGGCAGCATCTTGCAGCATCGGGATTAGACATGAGTGAGGTTGAGTCAGTCCTCCCACCAACCCACCTTCAAGAATCAATGGTTGCTGGGATGATCCAGTCCGACTATGAGTCTTACTTCAACCACGATGTTCTTGAGATGTCGGAGAACGTGAACGCGGATAAGCTTCTTGAGGCTTGGAAAGAACTCGTTCGCCGTACTCCGATCTTGAGGACGGGCTTTTACGAAGTTGAGGGCCGGGAACTTGACATGGCATACTGCCAGGTTGTGTCCAGGCCATTTGACATTGAGATTGAGTATACGACAATCGAGGATCTCAATGATGTACGCCGGATGACAGCGTCTGCGAAAGAGATGGCCAAGAGGGGACGAGGTGAACGACATCTGTTCCAGTTGAGACTGGTAAATCTTGGACCGCAACGATTTATCATTCTTTCCATGGCCCATGCTCTCTACGATGGATGGTCTTTGGACCTGCTGTTCCGTGACCTTCAGGCCATATATGAGGGAAGACAAGTATCACAACCCTCTGTTGAGCCGTTCCTTACTAGTGTTTCGAAAGCCGAGAGGCCCGAGGCTCAAGAGTTTTGGGCACAGTATCTGGACGGGGCTGCATCAACAGTCATCCTGGAGCAGAAGACAGGCCTGGCTGCCAAGAACGCGAACGAGCTACAGAGGCAAGAGTTCATGTCAAAGATGGACCTTGCGGATATAAACTCGTTTTGCAAACACCTCTCCATCAGTCTGCAGGTGTTGTGCCAGGCTTGCTGGGCTATTATGCTGGCCCAACAGACAAAGGAGCTTGACGTGACATTCGGCACCATCATGTCCGGTCGGGATTTTGATGGAGCCGACGACCTCGTTTTCCCCACGATGAATACGGTTGCCCTTCGATGCATTCTGCATGGCTCATCATCAGGGTTCCTCCAGTATCTGGAGGAGAACATGGGAGATATTCGAGAGTTTCAGCATTACCCCCTACGCAAAGCACAACTGGCCATGAAATGGAACGGTCAGGGCTTGTTCAACACCCTATTCATTCTCCAGAAATCGCCTACTGCCTCGAACGAACAAGACAAAGCCATGCTAAGGTCTATCGAAGGCTCATCGTCAACTGACTACCCAATCTGTGTTGAAGCCGAAGCCATGTCAGACAGGCTTGTCTGGAGAGTTGCATATCTGCCCGGGTACAGCCTGACTGACATCCCGGAGAAGCTTATGGAGGGACTCGATGGTATCATGCAGTTCCTCATGAAGTCGAGTGCATCAGATATCCTTTCATTTGAAGAAAAAGGCGTATCTATCTGTGGCATGCCTGCAATCACACTGAAAGACGCCGCGAGCACCGATACCGCCGCCCCTTCGGTCGATAGGCTGTCAATCGAAAGTATGGAATGGAACCAAACCTCGTCCGAAATTCGGGAGGTTCTCCATCAAGTCTCCAATGTTCCAATCCCCTCCATTAAGTTGTCAGACAGCCTCTACCATCTCGGACTCGATTCAATCAGCGCTATCAAGGTTTCATCACTTCTTCGGAAGAGAAACATCAACCTCAGACCTCAAGACCTCATCAAGGCCGCTAGCATTTCTCGAATGGCGGAACAGTCAAGGAGCGTCGCAACAAACAGCCCACAACCGCCCGCGAAGATTAAAGCCTGGACACCGCCAAGGGACATCAATCTAGACAAGCTACTCGGCGATCATGGCATTGCGAAGGATCAAGTCGAAGTGCTACCCGCGCTGCCAATGCAAGTTTACATGCTGAGCACTTGGCAAAATGCAGAAGGCTCCGTCTTCTACCCCGAGTTTCCTTGTCGAATTGACAGTTCATGTGGATTAGAAGACATCCAAGCAGCTTGGGATAGCCTTGTTTCCGAAGCACCCTTGCTGCGGACAAGCTTTGTTTCCACGGGATCATCCACTCTTCCATTCTTGCAGGTGATTCTCAAGAATCATCGGGTGCCATTATCGACGCCGGAGGCGCCTTACAAACAAACAAGCGCGCTCCAGCCTTTGATTGTGGCTCACATTACACAACAAGATGACCAGACCTGGCTGCTACGATTGAGAATCCACCACGCCCTGTACGACGGAGTGAGCCTCCCTTCAATCATACGACGATTCTCAGAACTACTGAGAGGTGCTGCCGCCGAAGTCGACAAAGGCCTTCTGCAATGGAGGACTTTCACGACCATCCCCGCGTCCGACGCAGCACGCGACACCAGAAAAGACTTTTGGTCCTCGTATCTACAGAACGTCCATTCATTCAAGGCAGAAAGCAAATCGGAAGTCAACATCAAAGAGCGGGTATCATACTTGCAAAAGTCTGCGATCCCCGACATTGACAACATCCGGAGAACGGCTACCGAATCTGGTGTTTCCATCCAGTCTTTGTTACTTGCAGCATACGCCAAGGTTCTTACCATGAACAGTAACACTGCCGCATCTGGCTCGGTCGTGTTCGGCATATATCTGGCCAATCGAGGAGTTGACCACGATCTGCCTCAAATTTACCCGACCTTGAATCTCGTTCCACTCAAGGTTGAGGCGCCTGGCAACCACTCCTTGGTTGATGTCGCGAAAGCCATCCAGAAGGACATTCACCGCATTGCCTCTGATGGACGAGCAGATGTCGGTCTGTGGGAGATTACGCAGTGGACGGGCGTCCAGATCACATCATTTGTGAACTTTCTCAGCCTCCCGGATAACCCAGACTCTGCTGGAGACTTGGTCAAAGTACTCCCTGCAGAAGTCATGGAGGGTTCAAGCAATGAGGTGACAGAGGATTCTTTACAGACATGGCTTCAGGAAAACGCCGTGAAACAGGAAATTCCGGTGTGTGGTCTAATGTCCAAGCCTACGACGAGTAATTGCTAACGCTCTCTGCTACAGATGGCTATAGATATTGAGGCCTCCATCCAAGGCTCACAGCTCGACGTTGGTATATTTGGATCATGTCAGCAAGTGTCAAAGGACGAGGCTGCGGGCTTGGTTTCGGACATTACAGGCTGTCTTGTCGAGACTCTTGGCTGACATGATAGAAACGGGGACCAAGGCGTTGAATCATGTGGCATTTGGGGGTCACTGTTGTGCATATTAGAACATAGACTTTTTCGAAGCATTTATCTTAGTACTTTATACTGGAAGATCTCATGACCATCATAATAGACACCGCATTTTCATTTTCCTACAACTAGACTTGACAAGTGACGAAACCAAGATCGTATTCACATGCCCGAAATACTCTGGATGGAGTTGTTTTGCGACTACTGCGCATTTGATGTGAATTCAAAGACTTCAAGTCTTATGTTGATGAAATTCAGGTGGTAGCTAATTTTCCCCAGTCCGCGCAGACACAGACCTCGTTCGCGCCAAGATAACACTTATACTATATCGCTAAAAATCTAATCCATGTTTCGTAATTACAGCTTTGCAAATACACCTTTGCATGCGCCCTTGCCGAGCTGCACGAGGGTGCTCTTTGTCCTCAAATAAGCCTGAATGCCCTCATGGCCATTCTCTAGCCCTATACCGCTCATCTTCCAACCACCCACAGGCATCTCTGCGGGGGATTCGCCCCATGTGTTGATCCAAGTAATGCCAGCATCGAGCTTCTGGACAACTTCTTGGGCCAAACCAACATCAGAAGAAACCACACCAGCGGCCAGGCCCATGGGGGTGTCATTGGCGCGGCGGATCAACTCGGGCAGCCATTCTTCGCGCGGGCGGCCTTGAGTCTTGTAGGGTAGGATACACATGACAGGGCCAAAGATCTCTTCACGCGCGACACGCATGTCGTCGGTGCAGTTGGTGAAAATGACCGGGGGGACCCAGAAACCGTCCGACGAGGGAAGAGTCTTCTGAGCATCCTTGGACCCGTCATAAAGCACCTTTGCCTTGTCGACAGAACGACCGTGTTCGATATACATCTTGACCTTGTCCCGCTGGGCGGCGCTGACCATAGGTCCAAAGTTTGTCTTTTCTTCCCGGGGAAGACCCATGCGGATGCCATCACGAGATCGCTGAACAATAGCTTCCTCGACTTGACTCAGCAGGGTATCGGGGACGAAGACTCGGGTGCCGTTGGTGCAAACTTGGCCGGTAGAGAAGAAATTGGCAACCATGGCAGTGTCGGCAGCCTCGTCGACATCGGCGTCTGGCAGGATAACGAGCGGACTCTTACCACCAAGCTCGACTGTGACGCCCTTCAGGTCCTGGGCAGCTTGACTGGCAACCTTGCTGCCAGTGCTGACCTGGCCGGTAAAGCTCACCTTGGCAATGCCACTGTGGGCTACGAGGGGAGCTCCAACGGCCGGGCCATCCCCGTAGACGACGTTGAAGACGCCAGGGGGGACGCCAGCCTCGATGAAGATCTGAGCGAGCGTATTGGCATGTAGCGGGGTGACCTCGCTGGGCTTGTAGACCATACAATTACCAGCAGCTAAGCATGGCGCAGACTTCCAAAGGGCAATCTGAATAGGGTAGTTCCATGCACCGATACCAGCGCAAACGCCGAGAGGCTCATGGCTAGTGAGCACGAAGGCGTCGGCGCGAAGACGGGTGTGCTGGCCGGGTAGACTGCCAGCAACCATATGTGCGTAGTATTCGAGGACGTCGACGCCAGTCACAACATCGACAGTGGTTGTCTCTGACAATGGCTTCCCGGTATCGAGCGTCTCGGTGAGGGCCAGTTCGTCATTGCGCTCTCGTAGTATAGCGGCTGCCCTGAGGAGGATGGCTGCGCGGCGAGGCGCGGGGGTTTGCGACCAACCAGGGAAGGCGGCGTGCGCAGCTGCGATAGTCTCGTCGAGCTGAGCGGGAGTTGTGGTATAGATGGTAGCGAGAGGCTTGGAGGTGCTCGGGTCGACAGAGGCAAATGTGTTGGATCGCGATGAAGACGCAGCCTGAGGCCGGCCCGAGTGGAAGGTGTGAATCTCTTGGGAGAAGGTCATGATGGACGTGAGGTAAGGGTCGGCAATAGGCTCAGGCAATCGGTAAGATGACTTTCCTGGCTATCAGTACTTGAGCAAAACAAGAGGCAAGTAAGAGGCCAACTTCATCCACCACACGCGTTGAGCTGCTGTGGGCGATGAAAGCCGAAGCTCCACCGCAGATTGTCGGGTACCTTTCAGAGGCAGACCGGTACTTGAAGGATGGATGCTGGTCACTTACTGTGTGGGCTAATCAAGACGCGGCAGCGACTAGGTAGGTAGGTAGGTAGGTACCTAGGTATCATGAGCAACAGAGGTGACGGTGCAAACGGGATTCCGACAAAGAGCGGGGGGTGGTTAGCTTTGAAGCAATTGCATGGCAGTTTGTGAGAGGGAAACATGAGGCAGCCCAGGACTGGAGGAAAGCTCTGCTCATAATAGACACACACACCTTGCCAATCGAGACCAGCACTCGCTCTCCTAAAGAGGGCGATACATGCTTCCCGTTGCAGGATACTCCAAGCAAACCGTCTACACCGTGTGAGGTCGGTTGGCGATATCTCCAAAGGCCGCGCCGGGGATGGAAGGCATCGACCCCAGCGTTGGCAGCTCTGGCCGCCAAACATCAGGCCATTTCCCCCTTGGCGGGAGGGATATAATTGACGAGAAGCAGAACAGACAAGGCTGGTACTCATAGACAAGCCAGGGGAGAATACCGCGTAGTTCTCACACACGGTGCATTCCCATGATGCCGGGCAAGGAAAAAAAGATGCCAGGGGTTGGTTAGCAATGCCGATAGCAAGGGAGCTAGTGCCTGTTAGCGGGGTCACGAGGGTCGTGTTCACGTCATTGCTCGGCAGCTCCCCCAGTCGCTGTTACAGTGCTTGCGCGGCGCAGATGGCACTCTCCTGGCTTAACGGCCGCGATATCTTGTTTCTGGGGATCAAGATCTTGTCGAGGCCACGATTGCGACAAGGGAAATGGGCCCAAGTCAATTGATCACAGCGTAGACTGAGAGTGAGTTTGCAGCCTAGGTCTTCTAAAACAGCATCCTGCAGACCCTTGGGCTAGGGCAGACATTCTAATCAAAACAATTCCAAGACACAGGTTGATGCGACAGGAAAGACAGCCCCAGCCAATCAGCACAGTCCAACACTCCAATCTGTGAGATTCTCGATCTGACGGCCTCCCCCCCATACGCGCTTTACCTGATCAGTATGCTAAGCAACATTTCAAACTTGGCGTCCTGCACGGCACATGGCAAACCGAGTTCAAGTGGGGAACTCCCCCGTCCCTGCAGGGTCGAGAAAAAACCCTGCAGCAGTCGCAAGTCAGCCATTGCCCTCTTTCGTCCAAGTTCGGTCATCCTTGGGCCAACCCAACGCCGCGATAATGCGCCATTCGCTCGATGGCCACCTCCATGTAAGACTGGCAACGCATCACGGACAACGGCGGGCACACTCCGTATTCTCGTGTCTTAAGCCTTTGGCCTAGAGCTAGACAAGGACGGCCAAACACTGTTCCGACCAGGGTATCATCTACGTCACCGTTGTCGGCGTCTCTGGCCTCCAATCTCTGGCCTCCAACACCGCTCTCAACAAAGTCTCTCCATGTAAAGCAAATTGCATACTTGTACAAGACTCACAAGTGGTATAATGAACAAGAACCAGGTGCTCGAGACCACGTGCGTGGCTTTTCCGGTCCTTCACCTCCAGGTCCCACCCCGGATCCGGCCAACGGAGCTCTCAACACTCCATTTATCGCCGAGTCTGCCGGCTCCACCCCCGCTCCGCTTCAACCGCCCTTCCTCTCTGTGTGCTTGGCCCCTCCTAATCAAGCGTCTCATGACCCAATCTCGGGCAGCTCCTTGGCTCGCCGGCAATGTTCACAAATGGCTGGTGAATGTGTAACTGGCCCCCACTCGTCGCCGTTGAGCCATCCGGCGCTGTGGGTGTCAGCTTTCGGCGCGGCTACGGCGGGCACGGAAGTTGCACCGATGGTCACCACTGCAACTGTATCTTTAGAGTGGTGGCCTCAAGAGACGTCAAGAGAAGGGGAGGTACCTATCGCTGATCGCAGCATTACGTCTGTATTCTGTATTACCAGCCAGACATCCCCGGTCTCCGGTTACGGCCTCGCCTCACCTACTTGGTCCATCAACATATTATTACCAGCTGCTTATCCACTCGAAGCTTGCTCTAAAGGCCACCAAGGTGCGTTTCCGCTTGGTGATCTCTTGCCTCTTCCCTCGGCGGTACCGAAAAGGCTGAGAGTCGGTGTAGAACCTTTTGGGCCTTCCACGAGTCCCCGCCAAGGGCCCCGCTCTCCCAGTCTCTCCCATTGTTTCTTGTCGCCGCCGCCGATGCAGCCCGTCTTGGTGTTGTTGCTCCACTCGCCATCATGACTAGTGTTTGTAGCACCAGCCTTGTTCACCTCGGCCGGCTTCTACCAATCACAACAATGGGGTCGCACCCTTTAGGTACCTTGCGTCGCCAAAAGGGTACCTGAAGTCATCCTTGACCACTAGTCATCATGATCCGAATCAACACTGTACAGTGTGCTCAAAGACCCTGACGCCCGCATTCATCTGTCCGAAACCCCACCTTGGGCTGGTGCTCGTTCCTTTCAAAAGATCTTGATCTCCTCGTCCCTCGAGCTTCGAGAGCTCCAAATCTCGTGCTTCACTCCTCATCTCATCCCTAATTCTCTGGGTTCACGCACCTTGCCCAATCCACCCGATCCCACCCCTTCGCAGGCTCTCGGCTTCTCATACTTTTGTTGCTCCAGTCTGGCCACCAGCTCGGCTTGTCTTGCTTCAACATGACGACCCACGTTCTTCCCGCTTCCGCCAGCTCCGCCTTCGACTACATCATTGTCGGAGGCGGCACTGCTGGCTGTGTCCTGGCCTCTCGTCTTTCCACCTATCTCCCCGAGCGCAAGGTGCTGATGATCGAGGCTGGCCCCTCCGACTTTGGTCTCAACAACGTCCTCAACCTCCGAGAGTGGCTCAGCCTTCTCGGCGGTGACCTCGACTACGACTATGGTACCACCGAGCAACCCAATGGCAACAGCCACATCAGGCACTCACGCGCCAAGGTCCTCGGCGGCTGCTCCTCTCACAACACCCTCATCTCCTTCCGTCCTTTCCGCCATGATATGGACCGCTGGGTTGCCCAGGGCTGCAAGGGCTGGGACTTTGACACCGTCATGGGCCATGTCGACAACCTTCGCAACCAGCTGAACCCTGTTCATCCTCGTCATCGTAACCAGCTTACCAAGGACTGGGTCAAGTCCTGCTCCCAGGCCATGGGCATCCCCATCATCCACGACTTCAACCACGAGATCACCGAGAAGGGCCAATTGACCCAGGGCGCCGGCTTCTTCTCCGTCTCCTACAACCCCGACACCGGCCATCGCAGCAGTGCCTCGGTCGCATATATCCATCCCATCCTTCGAGGTGACGAGCGACGGCCTAACCTGACGATTCTCACAGAGGCCCACGTTTCCAAGGTCTTGGTCGAGAATGATATCGCTAACGGTATTGCTGTTACGCTCAAGTCTGGTGAGAAGCACGTTCTCCGCGCGCGCAAGGAGACTATCCTGTGCGCCGGCGCTGTTGACACCCCTCGACTTCTGCTGCATTCGGGCATCGGCCCCAAGGGTCAGTTGGAGGACCTTGGTATCCCCGTTGTCAAGGATATCCCCGGAGTCGGCGAGAACCTCCTCGACCATCCGGAGACCATCATCATGTGGGAGCTCAACAAGCCCGTCCCGGCCAACCAGACCACCATGGACTCTGACGCTGGCATCTTCCTCCGACGCGAGCCCACCAATGCTGCCGGCAACGACGGTGACGCTGCCGACGTCATGATGCACTGCTATCAGATCCCCTTCTCCCTCAACACCGGGCGACTTGGGTACCCCGCGGTCAAGGATGGCTATGCTTTCTGCATGACCCCCAACATCCCTCGTCCCCGATCCCGTGGCCGCATTTACCTGACTTCGGCTGATCCCAATGTCAAGCCAGCCCTGGACTTCCGTTACTTCACGGACCCTGAGGGCTATGATGCTGCTACTTTGGTCCACGGTATCAAGGCAGCCCGTAAGATTGCCCAGCAGAGCCCCTTCAAGGACTGGCTCAAGCAGGAGGTTGCCCCTGGCCCCAAGGCGCAGACCGACGAGGAGATCAGCGAGTACGCTCGTCGTGTTGCTCACACTGTCTACCACCCTGCGGGTACCACCAAGATGGGTGATATCGAGCGCGACGAGATGGCCGTTGTTGACCCCGAGTTAAAGGTTCGTGGCATTGACAAGCTACGGATTGTCGACGCCGGCGTCTTCCCCGACATGCCCACCATCAACCCCATGGTGACCGTGCTTGCCATTGGTGAGCGGGCTGCCGAGCTGATTGCTGCTGAGGAGGGCTGGAAGCCTAAGCACTCTCGACTGTAGCCGACGGAAGACTGATGATAAGATGCCTTTTTGGACGGCTGGAGCTACGGCGCAAGTGAACTTGGTGTTTGTTTGATTGTAAATGTTAGCGCATGGTTTCCGACACAGATAGGCGCCATGGGAAGAGGTAAATGGTGCAGGATTGCCATGTAAAAAGCATTGGAGCAGCGGATAGCTTAGCCTGTTGGGTAAATTCAGATGGATTGAACAGCAAAACCCTCGGTGGCCTTTCACCCGATTACCGAGCTCTCGTGATATTTTGCCGTTAGCGCCTAGCAGCTCGGGCGAAGCATTTGCCCGACCCCTCCTGACTCTTGGCGACTGCCAAATCAAGCTAAAGAAAGCTACGCTTGATAACTGCGGGACCAGCGGGCCGGGCGACTGGCTTGTAGATGGGTTGTTGATAGCATCGATCGAGACCTCGATGAACTTGGTAGGGATGGGCGGCTCGTGGCCACGGTGGGCGAAAAGAATTGCGATAACTGAAAGCAATCCAGCGATCCCCCCTGAGCCGAGTTTCCAAGGCTCGTGAGCAAAGTATCGCTTTCGGATGGAGCCCTGGAGATCGACAAGGTATCACAGATGGGAGATAAACGGAAGAATACTGTAATACAGTCGAGACGCTGTGATCACAGTAGACCATGTGATTGATCGAATGTCGTGCGTCGTAGTGCATGCTGCCTTTATCCCGATCCCTGCGCTACACTCTCGGAGTTGAAGGAGATCGTCGAACGAGGATGAGAGGGTTGCCGTGAAGAGTGCAGTTCTTCGGCGTTGCCGCCGCTTATTGTTCGGCAATGGCGGGCACAAGCAAGTTGCTGGGGAAGAGGCAAACCCCAGGGGTTGTGGGCCGCAAAGCCGTGGCATCCATCAGTTCTAGAACAGGAAAGGTGTGGGGGGATGCCGGGATTTTCGGGGCGGAATATCGTCGATCGAGTGGGTAGTTTGGCGGATGTCAGGGCCGAAACGTGCTTCGAGATCCACACATCCCGTTGTCGCGCCGTTTGCTCAAGGTCGCTCGGCACGGGGCCCTTGGCTCCTTCAAAGGGGGAGACAATGCAGCGGCGGAGTTGGCGGGAGAGCTGGCATTTCGATAGCCCCGGTCCGCCCAGCCGTCTGCTAAATGAGTATTTGTCGGATGAGGCGATGGGTGAGCTTTATAGAAGGAACCGCTACATCTGGTCAGTGACACCAGTTTACTTCGCTCCTTGGTTTTTGACTCTTTGTCCATGAATTGATCCGGTCTAACAGAGCGTTCTATATTTGCGACCTCAAGGCCGTGTTGCGACTCTCATTGTCCATCTCCCGAACCTTGACAAGGCAGAGGCGAAACCAGCATTTCCGGCCCAACAGTGACGGACGAGGTCATTTTCGGCTTCCACCTCGAGAGCAAGAGATCCATCGGGAGGAACAACGTTAGCAACACAAGCCATGGCTACAACATCAGTTGACCTGCTGCCACACTCTGACGAGGAGGTTGCAGTGCCCATGCTCGATCATGCCCAGGGACTAGCATCGGCCATTGGTGTAGCCGCAGCGGCGGCGGTGGCAGGACACCAAGTATTCCGAGGTAGCCTTGGACAAGACAAGAGCGTAAAATCGGACCATGGCAGTGCAGAAAGGGGAGATTGGGAGGAGGAGCAGAAAGGGGAACAAACAAGGAGAGAGAGGGAAGCAAAACAGCAACAGAGCTTGAGGGAAGCTCAGGAAAAATGGGACGCCGCAACGGCAGCTGCATCAAGAACCGAGGCAGGTACCACTTGTATGGACGTGACTGCGGAGGCAGAATCTGGAGCTGGGCCGGCAAGAGGAGAAGGAGCAGTGGGGTCTGAAGGAGTGCTCCTGCCGCCTGGAAAGGTCACGGATTTGGCAGGTCAACAGGTCAGAGCTGCGCTTTCCCGCTCCCGCCCAGGTCGTTCGACACCCCCCAATTCAACTTCGCTCTCATTGTCGTATCAGTACAACAACACAACAGCAAACAACTACACGCAAAGCGGGCGCATCACAAAACCAAGACACCGCGCTTCTATTTCGGCATCAACTGCAGCGTCTCTTACAACCGCTGTTGCTGCTGCGGAAACCGCTAAGCAGACGCCAACCATGTTGGGAACCCTTCCAAGCACGATCGCAACGGCCACGGCCTCACCCAAACTCAATAGCCTGTCGCCTTTGCCGCTGAAATCCAAGACTAACGCGGGTGCCCCGACTGTTACCACCACTGTATCCGACAACGAACCCCCGGTGCTCTCATTTTGGGGCCCCGAACCTATTGCGCTCCCATCACGCTTTGCTCGCATCAAGCAAAACCTCATTCGGGGTCATGAGGCCGAGCTCGAAGCGAGCTGGACGCGTCTCATTACCGCACTTCGTGCTGAAGTCAACCACATTGAAGCTCTCGGCGCTCACCTCATCCCCTCAATTGAGTTCACTGATGTTGACGATGCTGCCCAATCAGCCCGCTTTGGCCGTGATCTCCGGCGGTACGGCGTCGGTGTCATTCGCAAAGTCGTCCCAAGAGCCGACACCGACATCGCTGTCCGTGAGACAGTTGATTATCTCGACAGTAAACGCCACATAAAGGCCCTTCAGCACGACCCTGCCTGTTTCGATTTCTTTTGGACACCAGCTCAGGTTCGCTCACGAGCGCACCCTAATGTTCTAAGCGCCCAGCGATTCATGATGGGCCTTTGGGAACCAAATCCTAACGATCAGCTGGTCACTCGATTTCCCATTACCTATGTCGATCGTATTCGAGTTCATGGAACAGCAGAAACTCCTTCCAACGGACTCAATGTCCCACCCCTCGAACCGCCGCAGTCTGCTGATGACTGGATCCAAGCGTTGCAGTCCTCAGCTGGAATTATTGCTCAGGTCGACAACGGTTCCCTTGAACGCTGGGAGCCTGACGGATATCAGCACGCCGGAACCTACAATCACATCTTTCATGGCCGATGGGAGGAACACGATCCGTGGGAATGCGCCACTCGCACCTCTGTGACGACAGACCTGTACAACGGTTACGGTGCATGCACCATCTTCCGCATGTTCCAAGGAATCCTCGCCCTCTCCACAGTAGAGCCCGGTATGGTCCGCTTGTTGCCGTCGCCGAAGCTTGCTACAGCCTATTATCTTCTCCGTCCGTTCTTTACAACGAAGAATCCGCCCCCCGAAACCCGCAGCGGACCAGAGTGGGAGGCTTACCTCGCTCCAGATAATTGGAAACTGCAAAAGGATCCCGACTCAATCATTCATGGAGCTGTTCCGGGCCACGCGCAGAGGATTACCGAGACGTGGCATCCGCACCTACACTTGAGAGACAGCATGATCACACTTCCCACACTACAGCCTGGCGACTACATACTCTGGCACCCCGACCTACCGTACTACCTCTCCAGCAACAATTACGGACTCAAGACACCTAGTGGAAGTAACAGTGAAGTCAGTATGCTTGTGTACGTCCCAGCAGCCCCGTTGACGCAGACAAATGCTCTCTACCTCGCTCGGCAGAGGAAGGCGTTCCAACGAGGGCACCCTGGTCCAGATTTCGATTCTACTGGCAGAGGCACAGTCGAGGAGGATGCCCACACAAGGCCTGGTGAGAAGGAAATTGCTGAAGTCGGTGGCCCGGCTTCATTGCAGGCCATGGGGCTCGCACCTTGGGAGGTTGCCGGTACTCGATCCGGAACACCTCCAAGCGACAAAGCAAGATCAAAAGACGATGAGGACGTTGGAATGGACGCCGAGACAAGAAGTCTGGTGGGTATAGGGTCAATTTCCCGTGCTGAAGCTGAGGTCGTGCGATTAGCAAATATTATCTTATTCCCCGACCGATCTATGATGGGATACTCTGTCTAGATCAGGATTAGGTATTAGTAGCCTAGGTTAATGAGTATTATTATTAATTTCTTTATAATCCATTATTAAAAGATATAAAGGACTATATATATTAGGTATTATATATCTAACTAGATAACTATAATTAATTAAATTTATAGATAGATAATAATTATATAACCTATTAGTATATATAATAATACTTAAGTTATTTTATTTTAAAGTTATTTCTATTATTAGTCTAGAAA
>JABEYC010000632.1:0-16716 GCA_013266195.1 Fusarium zealandicum | reverse complement strand
CCTAGGGACCTGGGGGGAACGTGCGACAGGCCCGCTAGGGAAGTTTTAGCGGCGACGGCGGAGGACGGTCAGTGGGCGGTGGACCTTGCCCGGGTACCTGCCTACCTGTAGGCTGGCTTAGGTAATGGAGGTCAACGGGACCATGGGCAAACGCCAGCGCCACCGCCTCCAAGTTCCATCCATCCAATCCATCCATGGATCCATCCGTACTCGAATCTTCCCTGCTACCTACCCACGTTCCAGCTCGTCGTCAGGCACAGGGAGACGAGCAAAACAAGACCCCCAAAGCCCAACAATCAAAGGTATTCCCAGCTTGTTGCTGATCAGAATAGACATGCGGGGTATCTGCATATCTGCCATTCATGCTTGATCGTCGCCGCGTCGTCTGGGTGACTCAACCTGAGAGGACAGAATCACAGAAGCACATTCCGCCGAATCTTGTGCCCCATCAACACGTCGGGTCTTTTGCTGATTTAGCTACATAGCTACAAGTCATCCTTTGACTGAAAAAGTTACAGGTCCAGCGCTTTCCTGCCAATCTCTCAGAACCAGCTCCTACAAACACAAACAACACACACCTGACACCAATAGGCTGGACGAAAGGGTCCGGGTGCTGGGCCAGGGTTTAATGCCATGGTTTAATAAGCCAGTCAGAGCTAGAGGGAACCCAGGCACCAGAGCACGAGATGATGCAGTGATCGCCCAGAATCGCCCAGACAAAGCCGCCCTTCTAGAACATCTCTTCCCTCCCGCCCCCTACAATGCAGCCCAATCGCCAGGTCAACAACTCCCTTGGGCCTTGACTAGCTAGCCTCCACGAGGCACGCTCCCAGTGGCTTGTCACCACCGGAAAATACTCAACTTGAGTGCCAGACGAGACTCTGTGCCCCCCGGCCTTTGTTGTGCTCGCCCGTCAAGACAGGCCTCCGGGGTCTCCTGGCCTCTCCATTGCCGAGCGCCCGGGTCTTGGTGCCTTCGTGGGCCCTCTACGGGGGAGACCGAAGGACCGGGGCTCGCCTGGGCTTGAGCAAGAGCCCGCTAATGGCTCAGCCAGGCCTGAAGCTGCAGATGCACGGGAACACACGACTCGACACGGACATATAAGCATCAACATGTACCTGAATAAAGGCGTCCTTATTCATGCATGGTCTCTCTCGCCTCGTCACATGCTGTTGCGCCTAGCTCCAAAACGTGCGTGTTGACTGAATCGAAAAGCCAATGGCCACCAATCTGCTCTCGCAGCCCGAGTCAGCTCAGTGGCCACCAACCAGCCGCTGTTGAAACGCTTGACGCCCTCTGACTGGCAGCGGCACCCTCTGCACCCCTGATTCCCCTTCATTGGTGCGACCCTTGGGCAGGGATCCCGACCAAGGGCCTGGGGGACGTGCGAACGGTGATGGGCCCAGCTCATTGGGCAGCGTATGAGGGAGTGACTATCATGACGTCGCGAATGGTTACAGTTTGCCCGACCTGAGAGCTCTCGTATTGGCGTTTGTTGTGGTTGAGCTGTACATGATCTTCCAGCCAGTCCTTGACAGCTTCAACACCAACCTACCTTTTGGCTTCTGACGCATCACCAATTCGAGGCAAAGGCTTCTCATTGTATCCCCGGACTTCAACCTCGGCCCCTTTGGATCTCAGGGACCTGCACTACTGCATGACAGTTCCATTTTTAGCTCTCGCCGGCCCATGGCTCCGGCGCGGCGGTAGCTTCTAGTCCTCGTATCCGACTCCGTCAACAGGTTATTAGACATGCCACATTTATAGACATCTGTGAAACGCCTCAACAGCGAGCCTTTAATCTCAATGCTGAATCAAACACACTGTGCCCGACCTGCGAATACACACAATGGCCTGGCTGTTTTGGTTGATTAAGCTGCCATACAGGGCAGCTGGACAAGCAAGAACAACAGCGCGAGGACTAACAAGGGAGCAACTAAAGAGCCAGCAATACGTTAGGATCAATCCGTATAAAGGGGCATATTTTCCAGACGTTATTAATCCGCATCCGTGCCAATTTTTCCCTCTTCCGTTGAGCGCCCTGTATACCGCCTGTCATCAGGCTGCAAATTGGATGCTACCCTGGAAAGATCTTGGGGGTCACACATGACAGCTATCAGCTCACCCCAAACGAGGGATGCCTACGTTTACATACGCCTCACCTTAAATTCACTAAATCACTGACCTGATTCTAAAAGAGCTAACCGTACCTTGGTACGTGACGTTGGAGTTCAAAGTTGTTGCCTATTATGTGTTCTGTCAAACCGCCATACAAACTGAACCCGACAAGAAGAGTGCGTCGTCCGGTCTTGTCGACAATGGAGGGAGACTATGATCGAGGTGAAAAGCATGAAGAGGACTCATTGAACACCGGACGCAATGAGGTTGACTTGACTGCCCATATTCATATCGAGCAAGGTAGGATAACCTCTCCGACGTCTTGACAGCATTGTATACACGCGGGGCCGGTGATACCGGGGTCCGGAGCGAAAGCGGGGCCGATGTCCGGAATATACCAGCTATTGCACCGTAATCTCTAGCCTCTACAATACGACAAGGGGGATAAAGAGATACTGGGCTTGTATACGGCGAAGTTTGCTCTGCTCATCTGCTGCCATGCCCAGACAGAAATAACGGCCACATTTCTCTTCCACATGCTGTTCTTGGCGAACCTACCTTTGCCAGCATCCGGCCAGCTTCTCGCTCGGCACCAGCCTCAAGATATAACCATTTTCTGCAGAGTCAGAAGATAGACCCATGAAGGAAAGTTGACGAACGGCGGTGGAAATCCTGAGAGGATAATCACCGGCCCAGAGTTGTGAGCCCTGGGGAAGACGGGTGTTTTGGGGGATACGTGGGTTTGATAGAATGCGCAGTCGTAGCGGCTCAGATGAAGACGATAGAGACCGGGGAATGGTTTCGATTGAGTCATGTCATGCTTGACCCATGGTACGTATAGTTAAGCTTATTTTCTGGGCCTCGTGTGGAACAATCGAACATCCCCCGCGGCTGCTCGTGTGGCAGGTTGCATCAAGGATGAGAATCTGGAGATGCTCAGAGGGATATCATTTGCTCCCGAGAAGGACCTGACCAAATCTGAATATGCAGCCTAATGGAATAAGCTCTGTATGCCGCCAGGCCTGACTTGGAAATAAGATGACGAATAGTTAGTTACCTGCCAAGTATATTCCCTAATCAGTATCACCTTGTTCACCCTACGTTGACTCGACCAAACACAGCTGAAAAGAGCCCTCGTTTTCCATATACAATATCGAAATCTGCAAGTCCAATCGCCAGGCTCAGAGCCATAAGACCTGCGGAGGGCTCTCAGGGTCATAGTCATCACCCAAGGAGGTGATAGTTGCAGCTCGAGTGATCTACGATTGTATGACAAGTCAATATTGTGTGCATGTTCTCATTCACAAGCGGGAACTAGCACAGAAAACCCCCATTCTCGCCTTCAGAAGCCACACACGAACAAGATGAAACCTAGCCCAGGTGACTCCTCAGATCCTGTGTCGCGAGAGCCTACCAACGAGCCTGTCTTGATTCTGCACCAATTAAAGGCTTCCTGGAATCCCCTGAAGGCATCTAGATCGTCTCAAAGATACATGGGAATCTCATTCTGAACGACCAATGCAGGGCATGTAACCCAACGACACGCCAGCCTGCTATGCAATCTAGCCAGCCATCTCTCCAGTACTTGCAAATGACATGCATCCCCCATCACATCAACTCCACGTACTGCGGCGAGTATGGGCACATAAGCAAAGCCCACCCTTCAGCTGATGTCTTGTGGGTGACCTAGATTCATCTCTGCTCGCTCATCTACTCGTGCCCAACTCCCCGGGCGACGGAAGTTGGTCCGGGCCAAAGGACATGGGCAGAAGCTGCATAGCGAATGAGTCGTCCAGTTCTGACTAGCACGTGGAGAATATGGTAAACTGACCTGGGCGAGCTTCATAATGACACAGTCCTCGTTATTGTCAAACATCAAGATGGGCGTGTCAAGCGTGCAAAATTCCCGAATGCTACATCACCACCAAGAACTCACCTTGTCAGCAAGTTCCGCCTCCATCCAAGGCCTCGCCGACCCATCCGCGCAGGGGCACAAGATAACTCACAACTGCCTGCACATGCCGCATGGACTCGCTGGCGGCGCAATATCCGTCGCGACAGCGATGGCCCGGAACCCGCGATGGCCTCCCGTCACAGCCGTCCCCAGGGCGACGCGCTCGGCACACGTGCCCACGGGATACGATGCGTTCTCGACGTTTGCACCGCTGATATACTGTCCGTCGCTCAACAAGAGCGTCGCGCCCACCCGGAACCGGCTGTACGGGCAGTAGGCCGTCTCCTTAGCCGCTATCGCGTGCTGCCGGAGCTCGTCGAACTCGTCGGGCGTGATGCCGTGTGCTGCGCAGGCCTCGGCCACCTTGGCTTCATCACGTTGTGAAATGCTCTTTGGAGCCGACATTGGTAAAAACACAGTCTACGCTGTCTGGTAGATGAGGAGAAAGAAACAAACAAGAGAGGGGCTTGTGTGTTATACAAGGTCCCGTGTCTCGTAGTATTGCGGGCCCTTATCAATGACATCTCCGCATCGGGCGACTCCGTGACTGCGGGGCTGAGCGCCGAGGCAACGGACCCCCGACCGCTCATCATGTTGCTTACATCATATGTAGTATGATGTGGCATGACAGATGCCGTAGTCATGATGAGCATATAACCGTTCCTTGTCCGTATCTGTTATGCCAGAGGCTCCCTCAAATACCGTAGACCAAAGGCGAGCCTCGACCAAGACAAACAAACAAACACTTAGTTATAAACCATGGCACCAATCAACATCAACAACGCGGGCCAAATGCATGCCTCACGACTCCATGTGCATTATTACATGGTATCTTATATCTTCTCGTATCTACTGGCCTCTTGTTGCTATCGTGACCATCGTACACCGTTTCTTCCCACGACCCATTCTCATTACAAATACGTACAACAGAGCAGCTCAAAACTCCAAACTCATCGCTCATGCAGATTATCCCAGCGAGCTGTTTAAAAACTGGTGCTTGAACGAACCCCAGAATATGATTCTTCTTCCCATATCCCCATATGCCTCCTCTTTATTTGAACCACTCCATCTCGCCTTCTTGCATAAGTGGCCTTGCTGTGCCATACTCAGGAGCTGTGTCTGCATTCCAACGACTAGTAGAACCCATCAACCCCTCCTAGCCTGCTCGAAGTCGACCCAACTGTCGGCGTTGATTGAGCCGAACTGCTCGTGTCGCTCGGAGTGGCTGGCTCCACGACCTGGCTTCGGATGGACGTCATCCATTCATGCTGCAAAAGTTCAACCGCCGATGATCGGTTTCGGGGATCCCGGGAGAAACATTTCCTCAAAAAGTCGATGCCCTGCGTACTCAGCTGATCGGGTGACGGAAGCTGAGGTGGATTACCCTGGGCAATGTTGTACATGATTGCCCATTCGTTATCGAGTTGCGCCCATGGTCTTCTACCAGTCGCCATCTCGAGAATGACACAGCCGAGAGACCAGATGTCGACAGCCCCAGGCTTGCCGGGATTTTCACCCTTGATCACCTCTGGCGACATGTACATGGGTGTTCCGGTCATGGATCGATTAGGCTGCGAGGTTTGCTGCATGTCGGCGAGCGTGCGGCCTTTTCGAGCAATCATTTTGGCTGCGCCAAAGTCCACATACTTGATGATACCGTTCTGGTCGAGGAGAATATCTGTTGACTCGGTTAGTTACCTTGAAGCCGCCAACGCACAGAAAAAAAACTTACTTTCGGGCTTGATGTCTCGATGAGCTATGCCGCTCTCGTGCAGGTACACGAGACCCTCGAGAAGCTGAAGAGCATAAACCATGATGACTTGCTCGTCTTCGATCCGTCCGTGTTCCAGCAGGTTCGCAAGAGATCCTCCGGAACAGAATTCCATAAAAATATACACCCGGTCCCGATGCACTTCGATGCCGTAATATGACACCACGTTCGGGTGGTCCAAAACTTCAAGTACTCCCATCTCCTCTCGGATCTGTTCAGCAATCGTCGGGATGAGCTTAGGATCCTGGAGTCGGATTTCCTTGACCGCCATCAGATGGCCCGTGTCGAGGTTCATAGCCGCGTAGACGTTGCCAAAGGTTCCACCTCCCACGAAGTGGCCCTGCTGCCAGCGCATGGTGACGTTGGTTGCTGAGGATGAAAGGTAGGCCAGGGATCGGTCGACCTCGTTGTTGCCTTCGAGTACCCGTCCAACTCCCTGTCTTTCTGCCAACTTCTCCCGTCGGTACTCGTCTACCCTCTCGAGCTCTTCCATGCGTTGTTCCGTGATGCACCGGGAAGCTTCCTCGTCATTCAACATTCTGTTCTTGTCGAGTTTCCGGAACTGTCCAACAAGCGCCTCGATCCTCTCCTTCTCAGCCTGAGCCGCCAGGTTAGACCTGGCGCCCATAATGTCGAAATGAGAGATGAGCAAAGACATGCAGCCTGCGACCTTGGAACGAAGCTTGGCGTACTCATCCTCTCCAAGTGCCAAAATGTGACGTCCTCGGGTCATGCCCATGGAAAACTCCAGCGCAAGCACAGCCCAGCGGAAGGTTTTCCGATCGGACGCGATGCAATCATCGCAGATGAAGCTCACCCAGTCCAGTGCCAGCTTTGTAAGTTTGATGTTGTTCATCTGTCGTCTGTTACTGTCCATGTAGAGCAACGATCGTTGACCGAATTCCGTGGCAAACACGAAACAGGTCTGAATGAGTTCCTGACAGTCCTTGTCTCGAGCTTGCTTCCTGATAATCTCCACACTATCCATGAATGTGTTGGACAGCTTGTACGCCACTCGCCTGAGCTCGGTCAGCTTGGTGTTGACTTTATGGATGTTGGACCTCGATTCCTGCACGAGATCGACATGCATGTCGACAGCATCAATAAATGCCCTTCGTGCGTTGTGCAGCGTCTGTGGGCTGGAAGCGCAGAGTCGGATGTGACCCCGTTTCAGATCAATATTTTGGTCGCGCAGCGGTACGGAGATCACCTCGCCAAACCAATTGAGCGGATCTTCGGGTCTAAGAATGAGCAGGTATTGCTCCCCAAGCTCGTCGGGAAACTGATCCTTGGATGTGATAGCCATCATGACTTGAACATCCTCGAGCCTCTCCCGTAGCTCAGGAGACGCAATAACATACGTATTGTCCTGCTCAAACATGCCAGTGTCCACTTGGAAATGACCAGAGGCAACCAGCTGGTCGTAAAACTTCTGCATCGTCTCTGGAGGGAATGAGATGCTGTAGTCCGATGCATGCTCGTAATTGTCGCTCAGCATGCGGGTGAATCGTTGAAGCATTCGCTGACGCACTCGAACTGAGTCAAGACAAGCTTTGTAACGCTTGCTCATCTCTGTGGCGGTCTCCTTGGGCTTTGCCTGTAACTCCTTTTCAAAGGTCTGACTGAGACGGTTCAATGCCTTGAACGTCAGTGAACTGAACTGCTCTGCAACTTCAATATGACCGCGCTGGAGATGGCTGCCAATGTCATTGGCAAAGTCCCACTCCTGGAATAAAAGTTCTGCTTCCTTGAAAGTGTTCTTGTTGCCACTCAGTTTCCAGTTCAGCATCTTGAAGTAATATTTCAAAGCTTCCAAGACTACCTGGTCGAAAGACTCGTCGATGCAGGGAGGCAGGTCCCATCCTGGCTCTGGATTGGCGATAGATGTACACTCTAGCTTGATCCGGATAGCGAACTTGAGCAGTAGCTGAAACTGAGATATCATCTGGTCTTGCATCAGAGGATTTTGCTGGGCAGATTCCTTAACTCTCCTAGCATAGGCAAGACGGGTCCGAGTGATCTCTTCAATAAGACGGGAAGGAAAGCTGATGAGTGTGAGGAGTTCTTCCAGGTAAGGGGGGAGATGACGCTTGCGGAATGGGTCGGAATTCTTGATGAGGGTGTCCTTTGCCTTGCTGATGACTGTCGATATTGGAACAAGCATCCCCTTTTGCGGGTTTAAATCGTCATCGTTATATAAGGATTGGAGGCCGTCCTCTTTCATCAGCCGATCCAAGAAAGAAGTCTCGTCGTTGCTAATGCCATTAACGGCAGGTGACCGTTGCTTAGTTCGCGTGAAGTCGAGTTCTTCGTTTCCGACCCATTTCTTCAGGATGGATAGCTCCGTATTGATCATCTCGTTGGTGTTGTACCATGAAATGATTGCCTCGTGAGCTTCTTTAAATGTAGGGGAATCCGCCGACTTGTGTTCTGCAGCAAGCGAGCTCCAAGAGGGGTAGAGATTCTCGCACATCTGAATCTTCTTGACCATATCCTTGACCTGTTCGTATGGCGGTTTCCCAGCCTCGCTCTCGCCCTTGACTTGAAAGTTGATGATCTCCTCCAAGTTGCGATCCAGAGTGGACCGAGATTCCTCAAGCATGCGTCTTTGGACAGGAATGTGTCTACCGCAGACCTTGGAGCGAATGCCCAGCCAAAGTTCGGACTTGTGTGCGCTTTTGCCGGCTTCCTGGTCAGAGGAGCCAATCAGTCGTTTCTTCTCTTGCCTTACGACGTCTCCTGTCAGAACAGCCTCCAGCATACCGTACCACTCGAGTCTTTCCCGGTTTTCCGGGTCTTTCAAATCCTCATCTGTGGGCTGAAGATTGTCGTTCCCATAAAACATGATGGTTTCTTGGTCAAAACGGTCATCGTATGGGCCCTCTGAGGAGGGTGTCTCCCCTTCCGAGTCTGAGTCATTGCCATTCAAGTTCGAGTAGGATGTAAAGTAGCCGCCACCCTGATCCTGTCGAAGTTTCTGGACATAGGCCCGTTCTTGGGCACGGAACCTGCTCTCGGTCTGCCGTGGGCGCGTTTTGGACGATGATCGGATGGATTCATTGAATGAGGGTGTCGCTGGGGGATGGGCTGGTTTTCTTGAGGTGGCGGGATTGTATGTGCTCGAGGGCGTCCTTGCAGGGCCCAGAGGTCGTTGTGGCCAGTTGCCATTGGTATATGCGGTACCATCGTCGCCCGTACTGCTTCGCTGGGCTTTAGAGGTGCCGTTGATGACCGTTCCAGGGTGCAGCGATGTCAACGACCCGGTATGGCCCGATGTTTCGACATATCGGGACAGTGTGCCCAGCTCATCGTGACGCTCTGCCGCGTGGGGATCGCAATTGAACTCGGTCGAGGTATCGTGTCGGTGGTTCTTTGGCTTTTCGGTGCGAGCTTCTTCTTCGGTGCCCGAGAACCGTACGGCTCGTGGCGATGGCTCGGTCATCCTGTCGCCTGTTTCCGGGCCAGGGCCCAGGAGGGAGGGTGGAATCTGATAGCCCCTCAGCGCCGCGTCAGGTCTTGATTGCGAGAAAAGGAGTCGTGGGGGGCGATGAGAACCAGCATATGGAAGAGAGGATATGCTGCTCGAGATGCCGGCGGGCGATTTACGATGGATCGAAGATGGCCATGGAGTGAGGATAGGTTGAGCTTGGGAGGAGCTCCTGTTGTAGGCAGATCGAGATGGATCGCATGGAGGAGTGGCGAGTGGGTTGGATGGATCACGCTCAACAGAGAGAGAAGCGCGTGCAGCCAAGGCAAATTTACGGACCAGTGGCGGAGCATTCGCGCTTTTGATTGGATTCTCCTTGCTACCGCGTGGCTTATGCGGATAGGACCAGGCTTAGTTGTGGCTAGTGGAACCGGGCACCTCTGTGAAAAAAAACGTTGCACAAGCTCGTGTGGCTCTATGATTGCTACATTCGGTTTTTCTTACGAGGTTTCTTGACATGTGAAAAGAATATATTCTCTGGTGGTGCTTTCTCTTTATTTATCATTAGCAATTGCCTCCAGTGCCTACCTAGGCGGACACAATCAGTGGGTGCTGCACCACCGTTTTTCGTGCAATTGACAAGGGTTGATTGCGCTACACTCTTTCTTCATCGATTCAGGCCCAATGAATGCCTCCGGGTTGAAAGATCTTATTCTTCAGGCGTTAACCCTACTAGACATGATCCAGACGTCGTACGTTAGCCGGCTTGGTCGCGATTCCGATGGTGATACGGTCACCAACTCGATACATCAACTTGGCTACCCTGTAGTGAACACGCAAACCCCGTCAATCCAATTTATTGGGGTACTGATCATAGATAGACACCTAATGTAGTTATGGATGGTTCTTGTGGTTCTTGTGGTTCTTATTGAACATATCCATGTACCTCCTTGCCGTCTTGCAAGTAGTACTTGGGTTATATACTTTAATAGTTGCCAACGCAGTCGTGCATCAACCTAGCATGGGAGATAGCGAACATTCTTTAGGAACGTAGATGCATTGTTGTATCCTTCCTCGCGGCTCAGGTGCAAAATGAAACAACGCCTCACTGATGGTTGCGAGAAAGAATAGCTGCGAACAAGTCATTCACCGCCTGCATCATTCAGCAGCGAAGTCACATAGTGATTGCCAGAAAGACAAGACGACACTGACTGGAATGGTGTCTCAGGCCTCGATCGAGAGAATTTCACAATGCATGATCGCTTACGAGACGAAATGCACAAAGATATCCGAGCGCAACTACTGCGGGCTTCAAGCCAACGCCTAAAGCCGAGTTGCCTCCCCAAGTTAGTTGAAGTTGAGTCAGTCGTAGGATAGGTTTCGCAACGCCGGCTGGCCGAAGCGGCCAAACGCCACGCAGAAACAGGCCCAACCAGGCCATTTGCGTGCGTGATTCGGTGAGAAGTCCCCGGCCCTCGGCGACCGCGAGGCCGTCGCGTAGCCGAAACAGAGGGAACTGTAATTTAGATACTGATGGCTTAGATGAAACTCTGGGGAGCGCTTTGACCTGACGGTTCGGGAGCAAGTCCGCGCTTCTGAACATCTGAAACCGGGCGAAGACGACCGGATCAGTCGAGCCCGTGGGTTATTATGCATCGATCTGGCCGAGAGCGAAAGTTGGATGCTTTATGTTTTCCACGTGGCGACTGCAATGCTGTAAAAAACAGTGGCTGGTGAGGCCACGCTGGGTAGATGTGGGGACGGCTTCGACCCTCCTCTGATCGACATGCACGGCTGTGTGGCTGACCATATCATGGGCACACTCCATCAGTCCAGGGCGGCCTCAACTCGCGTGATTCAGTATCTCCGATCCGGTTCTGACACGTTATGACAGTCGGTTAGCAACTGATTCCCGCTCGGTTCTGCTCTGCTAGCGGCCATGGTTATCATTACCTGAAGGTTGTAACTTGTAACCATGTCGTAGAGGCTTACGGCCCTTGCGGCTCCGTATCGAACACCAACACCACCCGGCCTTGGAACCAAATCGTGCCTAGACGAGACCAGCAAAAGCCGAACTGTGTCCACTGTGACATGCTTCTAGCAAGGGTTGGATAAGACTTGAAGCTTCCGTCGACCTAAACTAGTTGGCAACGCCGTCAAGAATGACCTGCCTCATTGAGATCTATCCAATGATTCAGCGTTGGAACGATAGCCCGAACGATGCACCGAAAACCTCACGTCATGGTAATTAAGCCACCAAGAAGCGTCTTCTTAGTTATTTCTAGAACCAAGAGTATCAGGACAAAGGTAGAGGTCATATTCCCACAAATCGTCGGACGAATCTGTTTCTGACGACTAAAGCCTCAAACACGCAAACAAGGTGGAAACTTGGTGACGCTGACTTTCAGCTTCAATCACTAATACCCAGTGTTTGTCATGATGCCTGAGCTGAAGATCACCATCATGCATGGCATACACTTCGAGTCTCTCTAGAAGTTATACCGGTTTGTGAGGCTTTGGCTGGACTGTTAGTTTTGGTAGACTTCTTGGCATGCACCGGAATCTCATCAAGATGATATGGAATCGTGGCAAAGGGATCGTATCCTGGGCTGCCATGCTGCTGTTATGTTATGGTCAACGCTCGTGTGTTAGTTGGTCATTGCACAAACCTGGGAGAGTAAAGAAGCCAGGTTAAAGCTGTCACCAGCGAATCCGCTAGATGTCAAGCATCGTTCTCGTCGTCCTTTCATGGCATGATAAGCCTAGAGGAGTGGTGGGTGCGGCTCATGTTTGATGAACCCGTGCTGCATGGTGCTCCGCTTGCGATGTTCGCGTCAAATCACACTAGAAACCGACTGGTGCAGATTTCTTTTACAAGCTCCCGAACGATGCAAGTCAAACGGTACCCGTAGGGTGCCGTAGTTACGGAACCTTGCACCCTGTTCTGTGCGGGGACATCTCGCTAGACTGTTCCTGAGCTTTGAGCCCGGAATATCAGCTTAATTAATAAGGCGAGGGAACCCGGATGCAAGGCTGCGCAGTATCGAAGCCAGGATATGATGTGCTGTCGCGAATCGCGTGGCTGTATGCTTCTGTGCCTGTGATGGAGACTTTTGCCTGCACCTGGCCATCTGATGCAGTTGGCCAACGGGTGGAGGAAGCTTTGTGATGCCCAATGCAAGACGAGAAGCTAGACGATGCCGAAAAGATGCCGTCGTCGCATGGGGTTGGGAGGCTAAATAAGCCCTGGCTAGGGCTGGCGGGGACTGGCGTGCGAGGCACACGACGAGTAGCGTTGACTACGCGAAGGCTCGCCTCGATGGCTGTCACAGTTTGGTGGAGAGCTAGATATCTGCTCACCCCGGATTCATGCTGGATTTGACATGTCAGAACAAATGAGTGCCTTTTGGTGCTTGGCAAGCTATGCTGGGGCTCACACTGAGGGTTTCGAGCTGGTGGACCCGGTCGTAATGGCCCCGTCTCGGAGTCCTTGACCCTCCGTCGCACCGGGGGTTAATTACAGATGTTCTCGTACACTAGGGTAATATGGGCGGTTTGTTGATCTGCGTGCTTGGGCCGTACCTTGATACCAACACCAACAGCCGGCCAATATTGATCACGGGGCGGGAGACGGTGGGTAGTAAGGACAGGGTGAGGACAGCGATGGAGACGAGGAGAAGGTGATTGTTGACGAAAGAAATGAGAAAGCCGTCTGCTTCAGATGGATAGAAGCCACCAAGATAGCCAACTCCATAGCTTACCTTGGTTATGCTGCTACATCCCGCCCTAGCGTGCAGCAAAATACTTGCAGTAAACATACCCAAGGACTGATTTGCAAGGGCGGTGACGGGACGCAGGAAAGTTACTACTTACTACTACGTAGTACGTAGTACCTACTACGTACCTTAGGTACGTAGTAGGAAAGCCATCCTGTACTAGTACTATTTATAAGCGATAACTAAGTGTGCATGAATGTACCACCATTGGCTTCCAATCTTCTTCCTCAGAAACTTCGCCATTAACAGGAGCAAGAAGCAAGGACCAAGCAGCTGAAGGAAGCCGCGAATGAGTGAGCACGGGTACTAGCTGTAGTTGCTCTGGAGTGCTGGTCCGTCCGCAGGCACTGTGGTGAGCTGGGCAAGAAGCACCGAATCTTTTTAGGTTGGCTACTACTACGTAGAGCAATTGGAAGGAAGGTACATACCGCTCGCCGACCAGCCAAGAGTAAGTATCAAAGGCAGGTACAATCCATCGAATAATGGAAGCACGATGCTCCGTGCCACGGACATCCGCAGCTTCAAATTTGGAAATTGCCAAGAAAGTCCACCTCCATCTTCACTGTCACCACCCAACAGCCACTTCAAGTTCTCGATGGACTGCGCGCTTCACCAGCTCCAAGTCGAGCCAGCCACCCCTGTAGCCTTCTCTTGTCACTAGGTTGCCAATGCCTGAAAGGGTTGCTGAAGCCTTGGTGCTTGGTGCTCGCCGCTCGGGGCATCTTGGTGCCCTGCACTCATGATGGATTGCATAATGTGATGAGCTCGGTTGTCCTTACGGAGTACTATGGTACGGATCCCCCACTCTAGCATGCCAGGCTATCGAGTGCGGTGTGTGCGTCGCATCCTTTGTTGACAGTGCTTGCTTTAGCAGCATTTGCATCCCATGTATCCGGTCGGCACTTGGAGGCTTTATCGCCATAGATCAATCCGATCCGGGATCCCCCAGGTAAGGGTTTATGACGACTGTCATTGGCCACTAAACAGCGTCAATCAACATGCCCCTTTGCCCTTACCTCTCTCTCCGTCGACTAATAAATGGCTAGATAGGAAGATGCCCATGACCCCATTCCGATGGAGCGAGCATTGGTCGGCGCTGCGGCAGGGTTATGATCCGTATCGCCCATGCTGTACTTACACCAGGCGGGTCAAGCTTCGGCCGCTAAGAGTCCGCATCACGAAAAGTGCAAACGTTCAAGATGCCAGGGCCACTCCGCCGTGGCGTTGGCCCTAACAGTACTGGCCGCCGAATAGAAGACTGGGAGAAGGAGGGTAGAGACTATCGCCGGCCTTCAGGGTGCGGGAAGAAATCCAATCACACCCCATAGAGTTTGAGCACTCATTGTTGACGCCATTGAGACGCCATTTCAGCAGATGTCTTTCGAGGAGGCACACCACGCATGCAGCGTTCGGTCTGCCCTTCTTTCGACTATGCTGCTGCGGTGAGGCGGCAATCGGAATACCGGGTTTCGTGGATTAATTCAGTTTACCGTGGTCGAGCAACCCCCCTGGAAGGCCAGAACATGTTGCAGCAACAACCCGTCTGTCCGTGGACCTTGGGGTGGCCTAATCGCACCTCCAGCGTACAGGGATCCAATGAAGTCGACCTAGGCTGGAGCTGATGGTGCGTGCCCTGGCGTGTACAACTGAATCGCTCACAATCGCTGCTCGACTCGCCTTGCTCAACTCTGGCCCAAGAAGAGCCCGGCGTCCAACAGAAGCGAGCACAATGACGCTTGTCTTGGGGCTGCACTGACGAAGGGTACGTCGGCTCCCGGTACCACCGCTGCGAGTTGGCCCGTGAGTGCTACCTGCCTACTGCAACCCCGTCGTTCGAGATTTGGGGACCTTGGACACGCCTAAAACCCCCCCACCAGCTTCCATCAAAGGACGAACCCGCTCCACCCCGTCACAGACCCGGACCTGGCTGCAACTCGACACGACACCGCACACCCGGACACATCAGACCCTGGCCGAGCGAGATGTCCCTAGCTTCTTTTCTCTGGTATCCCCGTCTCGCTGAAGCAAAGGCGTCATTGCTCCCCGAGCTAGACACGGGACATGGCGCGGTCTCAACGGCGCCGTGCCTTAAGGGACCCTTTGTCCCCGTTCCGATCCCCATCCGCAACCGCAACAGCAGCCACAACCACGATTGCTTCCATTATCCGTCTCCGACCCTCATAGGTTTACATTGGATCCCACACCCTTCTTGGACTCGTCTTTCGTGTATTGGTATTAATTAAGATTCCTCACTTCCGCCAACCCTTTTCCCTTTTGCTGAAGCTTGAAGCACACCCTCTTTGTCCCAACTCTACTTGCCCAAGCTCAAGGCCTATCACGAAGGCCGCCACTTCACCTTTTCTATTGGTACTTTACATCCGATAGCGACTGTCAAAGATACGAATTCATTACAACTTCTGACGAGCGCGATAAGCTGGGTGCTTGCAAACACTTGATATTGGGTTTCCTCTTTGCCTACACCAATTCTGCCCAGTAAGTTGCTCTTCCCGGAACATTCCTCGAACATCTTGAAGTTCTGGTCTAATACCTGATCGCAGTATTTGCATCTTATTCGGTTAACCGCCACAATGTGTGACTTCACCAAGAACTACTACATTTACACGTCCTGTACGGATCCTGGATCACATTTCTGCAAAACATCCACCGATGGAAGCCGGAAGCATGCCTGTCCGAAAGGCCCTCACGAGCGATATATTGTGTTACCGGAAAGCTGCCCCTTGTGCTGCGGATGAGGCCGGCCCACGGCCTTTAGACTTGAACGATAAGAGCGAATCTCTCCGTCGACGATGCCGCATTTGTGTTGGCTATCACCCTTCGACTCGATAGCACGTGTATGCCATTTGGCCTGTCAGTGCTTGAGAATGGGATTTCAAGAGGCCTTGCCTCCGACCGCCCGTCAAGAAATGGGTAGAGTGTTTGGGCATCGTCCTCACAACTATGAAACTTGAAGCCTGCAGTAAGACTCTAACAGATGAGTTAATGGCGGGAGATGGAAAAATGAAAAAGCGAGCAACTGAATTTAATAATGAAGGTGTTATGAGCGAAACTGCAACATGGCAAAATCAAAACTGCCACTCTTGGAATCACCTTTGAAAGTTGAGACTTTTCTGAGTCGAGAGCTGTCCTTGGCAGGATTTCGAAACTGTACACTATTTAGGCGCTCTGGGCTGACTGAGAAGGAGCATAATACATGGAAACCAATGTAATTGTAACTGGACGATCCAGACTTAGGATGACACTGCGCAACAATAGGGCTATATTGATCCTGTGGCGTTGAAAAATATGAATAACCTACTACGCAGATCAGATAGTCAGTTCGCTTATCCTGGGACTACCAACTAAGAGCAGATTTGCAGATGGGTTTGCAGTACTTTACGCCGTGTCTATCAACAATTTTGGTAAACTGGCTGATGATGTGGCTAGCATGCTGTGCCGATGGATACTGTATCTGTGCGAAGCACACGGTACTGCTAGTAACTCGGCTCGCTGAGCGATGGCGTTTCCATGGTCATGACTGGACCTGGGTATGGCTGACGAACAGGGCTGTTCCCAGCTTGTGATCTGTTGGGTTGCATCTGATATGATAATATGAGCATCATGAGATGGGATGGGTCATGTCAGATTAGCCCCAGAGCCCCAGCCCCAGAGC
>JABEYC010000631.1:0-57612 GCA_013266195.1 Fusarium zealandicum | reverse complement strand
CCCCGAGGCCCCTCCCCACGGCGACCTTGACCTTGCGACTGTCCTTCTTCTTGTCCGCCTCGGGGTCATGGCCAACGTCGCCCACAGCCTCGCCCTCGTCAGCAGCGTCGTCGTCATCCTCCCCATCATCGTCGTCGTTTTGTGCGGCAAAGGCCTCGTCGGCCTGGGCCTTGATACCTTTGAGGTCGAGGCGCATGCAAAATGCGTCCTCGCCGTCAGCGTAGTACTTTTGCTCCGTCTTTTCGTTCTGGAAGCCCAGAGTGTCTTCGTAGAGATGGCGAGCGGCGGCGTTGGAGACGCGGACGTGGAGAGAGACGTATTTTGCCTGGAACGTCTCAACCATGGCGAGCTCTAGGAATAAGTGATCAGCAAAGGCTCAAGCGCGAAGTCCGATATGTTCTCGTACGGCTCTGGCGCATGAGCTTCTCAGCAATACCCAGTCGTCGATGGGTGCGCATGACGCTCAGGCTGGTGATGTGGCCGTGGGGGATGCCATCCGAGGGCTCCTCCTCCATCTTGGCGAGGACATAGCCGACGATCTTGGGGTACTCGTAGGGGTCCTTCTTGGGGCGGGAGACGTCGACGGCGACGTAGCTGAGCTGGGGCCACGAGAGGGCGTGGTAGAGGTAGTACTTGAGGAAGTAGTTCTCGGGGAGGTTCTCGAGGTTGGCGTGCTGGATGAGGGGCAGGTCTGCGTTTGTGAGGAGGCGGATATCCATGGCGGCAGTGACGTCTTTTCAGGCTATACCGAGGTGTAGAGTTGAGGTATCGAGGAGACCAAGGTGTAGGGTAAAGTCGTTGCAGCTAGACAGATCAAAGGTCGTGAATGAGGCTCAACCCAAAGCTTGAACCCACTAAACCGGCCCTTTTTTGCGGTGTCGCACCTGCCCAGGTCAACCCCGCCGAAAACACACACCCCGCCATCGACAAACGACCTACACAGGCTTCCATTGACAGGGAGGGCGAAGCGCTGATATAGCGGGTCAATCCCCTGCGAGACTCCAGAGTTCCAGTGCGCTTTCAGCGGCCACATGACCACCTATCTCCCGAAAGAGGAAATTACCTCTCCTGGAAGCGCACCTCTTAAAGCCAGCACCGACCGCCACGGGATTGCCTCAGAGGGACAATGCCCATGTGATGCTGCTTCTTTATTGGTGCGCAAGCGGCTGTTCGTGAGTGTGGGGGCGGCCTCTTTTTTTTGCTTCACTTTCATGGTCGCGGGGGTTTCGCGAGGGTTTGGCGGGGCGTCATGAGGAGGTATAAAGAGAGCCAGCGCCTCTTGTAAGAGTTGTCTTGGTCATTCTTGCTAATAGACGGTTTCTGTTTTCTCTCGGTTCTGTTTATTTGCCTCTGTGTGACCTCTAGATCCTCCTCCCTCTTCAATAACACCCTCCAACATCACAGCCATGGCTCTTCCTCTTGTCGGCAAGCTTGCCATTGTCACTGGCGCCTCGCGAGGTAACAAATCACCCGCTCTGCTCAATTGGCTCACAATCACTGACTCGGTTCCAGGCATCGGCTTGGCCATCTCCCAGGCCCTCGCTGCCCGCGGCGCAAACCTCGTCCTCGCCTACACCTCGGCCGGTTCGGCCGCATCCACAGCTAGCCTCGCCGCCGAACTAGCCTCGAAGCACTCCATCAAGGCCGTCCCCATTCAGGCCGACCTCGGCACGACCTCCGGCCCCGCCCAACTCATCTCCCAGGCCGCCGAAGCCTTCAACCCGCTGCGCATCGACATCCTCGTCAACAACGCCGGCGTGGCCCTCAACGACAAGATCCCCGACATCAAGGCCCAGGACTTCACCGACAGCTACAAGGTCAACGTCCTCGGCCCCCTGCTGCTCGTCCAGGCCGCGCAGCCCTACCTGCCCAACGACCGCTCCGGCCGCATCATCAACCTCAGCAGCGTGAGCTCCAGCCTAGGCTTTGTCGGCCAGAGCGTCTACGGCGGCACAAAGGCCGCCGTCGAGGCCATGACGCGCACCTGGGCCCGCGAGCTGAGCGAGCAATGCACCGTCAACGCCGTCAACCCGGGCCCTGTGCGCTCCGAGATGTACTCGCGCAACTCGGACGAGTTCAAGAGGCTCATCAAGCCCTTTATCCAGAACGCACCCCTCATGGCTGCCCGTGATGGCATCGACGACCCGGAGGTTGTGGAGGACGCCAAGACGGCTGGTGGCCGCGCGGGTGAGGCTACCGAGGTGGCCAATGTCATCGCCATGCTCGCTGGTCCCGAGAGTGCGTGGTGTACTGGCCAGGTTATCTGTGCCAACGGCGGCATGATCTTTGGTATGCAATAGACGGACTGGTTTATCCTGGGGCGAGAGGCGTTTGATCACGGATGGTTTCAATATAGGACATCTTTTTTGATAGCAAAATGCAACCTTGAATTCGACATGTTTGTCTGCTGTGTCCTTAGTTTTCCCTTCAAGTATCAGCTGCGAGTTTCTTGGTGTTTAATAAGAACCAGTGTTTGTTGATCATAGAAGTTGGCACTTCATCAACAGAGACTTGCCGTCTCAAATGCCCCGCCCCCATTGGCGGGCGGTGACGCAAATTCTGCCACCCTCACTCATCGTCTTCAACTCACTTACAAATCATCACCTCGACAAGGCCAACCCAGAGCAACTCGGTCCTCACTCAGAACGATGGAATCAAGAAGCAACGTTCCGTCTGATCCCTTCGAGGACGTCCTCAACCTCGAAGAGCGCTTCTACTCAGAAGGCTACCAGCAAGGCCTCAAGGACGGGGTACAGGCGGGGCGAATCGAAGGCCGCTCATTTGGCATGCAAAAGGGCTTTGAAAAGTTCCTCGAAAGCGGCCGTCTTGCAGGAAAGGCGATCGTCTGGGCAAACCGTATGCCCGCAAAGGACAGCGCCTCTTCATCCACAGGATCCTGCACTTTACCACCACTTTCGAGGAACTCGAGGCTGGAGAAGAACATCAACACCCTGTACGCCCTTGTAGAGCCCGATACACTCTCGACGGAGAACTCGGATGACGCGGTTCAGGACTTTGACGACCGGATCAAGAGGGCGCAGGGAAAGGCCAAGATCGTCGAGCGGATGGTGGGCGGAGGTTTTGGGAGAGAGACAGCTGGAACGTCAACGCCACCATGATATCGACAAGCACTGGAATTCGAGTTTGGACTGGCGTGGACTGGACCTGGAGTATGCAGAGCATAGACTCGGGAGTTGAACATGTTTTGAAAAAGGAAATCATCTGCATTGTCAATGGATATCTATACCTTCACTACCTCATAATTGTATACACAACATATCCCTTTGCTCTCCTTTATTTGAATGACCGGCAAGGATATCTGCAACTCGTTAGCACACGCACTCAACCATCTCGTCGACCAAAGATAACCTACCCCTCGCCATAAGAAGTCTCCGTCACCTCGTACTTGTGAACATCCCACTCTCCCGACGACATGCTCGTGCCGCTGGGCAGCGGGGGCAATCCGTCGACAAACACATCCTTGGTGGCAGCCCCAGGCGCAGACTTCTCGAGGGCCTTTGCCAGCCCCGTCTCGGACTCCTGCTTGGCGGCCACGAGCTGCTTCTCGCCGGCCTCGCCGATGAGGTCGACCTTTGGCGTGGCGGCGCTGCCGACAGTGAGCAGCTGGACAAACTGCGACTGGTTGACGACGCTGAGCTGGGGGTAGTTGCGGCGCGAGTCACGCTTCCAGTACGGGTTGTCGGCGATGTCGCCCGCGGGCAGCGTCACGGGGTCGTCGTACTCGAGGGGCGGGTTGGCGCCGGGCGGCGGGTTGCGGAAGTGAGGGTTGAGCGGCACGCCGTTGGAGCGCTCCGGGTCGATGGCCATGACGCGGCGGAAGGCCTCCCAGATACCCGTCGACTGGACGGTTTGCTTCTATGCGGCGGGAACATGAACTTGTTAGCCGACATGGTCGTCTCTGCGAGAGGTAATTCGGGTGACGGTGGAGGGTCCATTGGGAGGCATTGGGCTCTGGAAGTTGCTGCTCGGGCGTACCTTTGCGATGCTGACCAGGCCACCGGCAGCTTTGGCGGCCGCTTGAGACGACATAATGGGCTGAGGCGCTGGTGAAGGCGGTCGTTGAGGTTCGGGTGATGGATCGTTTCCAAGTTGAAATGGCGTCGTGATTATTGGCCGGCCCTGTGACGTTGGTTTAGCCGAGATTCCGCCGGTGCCGAGCAACGTCGCCTACCCTGTATAGAGACATTGATTGGGATGTGGTCGCTGAGTATCATGCTCGATAAATTCAATTCATGTCAATGCGGCTCAAGTCAGTGAACGAGTTGTGTTTGGGGAGTTTCGATGCCAATTGACCATCTTATTGGTGGTGATAGTTTCAAACGCGGGTGCCACCCTCTGCTAGCACCATGGATTGTTGTGATACATCCGAAGAGAACTCGTACAGATATTTACAAGATAATTGCAGTTCAACACAATGATGACTGCTTACCCAGATAGTTAATCCATCGCATAGAAGAGCACTTACCATACTCAAACCCGAACAAGATGAATCGTAACCATTGACTGCCATGTCGTCCTATATTATATCTCTTACTCCCGTCATCAGAATAGACTATCAGTACAGTCTATTATGTATCGTGGACCTTGCTCAAACAAAGATGCCTGCACAAACCAGAATCATACCCATGCCGTTTCTCCCTGTTGCTCCCGGTATCTTGCCAGCCATATATACCATAGTACCTGTATACCTCGCCGCTCCAGCTCACTTGCTGGCCAGCTCTTCCACGAGCTCCGTCACCTTATCGACAGTACCCTGCGGGCTGCCTGCTTCGGCAGCGAGCACCTTACCGTCCTTGTCGATGACAAAGACACCGCGCTGCGTTCCCTTGGGGGCCTTCTTGAGACCAATAGCGCCGATGAGCGTCGCCTTGGGGTCGCACAGCAGCGGGTAGGGGAGCTTCTGCTTGTCCTTGAAAGTCGTGTTGGCCTTGGGCGAGTCGGAGCTCAGGCCGTAGATGGCCAGACCACCTGCTGTGAGTGGCTCATATGAGTCGCGGAAGAAGCAGACTTGCTTGGTGCCTGTGATGGAAGAGTCAGTACGATTGTTGCGCACAAGGCAAGGAAGTTGGAGGGTAGAACTTACACCCAGGAGTGGAGGCCTTGGGGTAGGTAAAGAGAACGACACCAGCCTTGCTTTCGTCGACGAGCTTCTTCAGGGTTGTCTTGTCGCCGTCGTTGGTCTCAATCTCGCCTCCGAAGTCACCAAGGTCCACCACGTCGCCAACCTCGACCTTGGCCGCGGCCTTCTTCTTGGCCTTCTTGGGCTCTTGAGCCTTGGGCTCCTCCTCCTCCGTCTCTTCGCCCTTCTTCTCCTCCTCCTTGGCGACCTCGTCCTGAGGCTCCTCGACCTTGTCCTCCTTCTCCGCAGCCTTGGCCGCGGCCTCCTTCACCTTGGCAGCAGCAGCCTTGGTAACCTTGGCCGTTGTCTTTCTCTTGACGGGCGCGGGCGGCGGCGCGGCGGGAGCCTTGCGCTTGCGAAGCTCAACGGGCATGATGGCGGCTGTGAAGCTTAAGGTGCAGGTTGGATACCGCGTTATGCGACAGCGATGCGCTGCGAATTGAGTTTGCGACAAGAGCAACGGGGAGAGGCGAGCTGGGTCTTGAGATTTCTGCACAGGATTTCCCGCAAAGTTGTACCGCAATGAACTTGATGCGCGTAAGGAAGAGAGGAGAGAAATGAAGGGGAAAGGGGTCAGGACAACAACGAGGTTGGGCGCTTGGGGGGAAACGGGGAAGCCTGTCGCCGGGTTGCCCGTCGCAGTCGCATTTGGCATACGAGAGTGCGCCTGCCCCATGTCTCTGCTTGCGACCAATCAGCATCGTGCCTGGCCAATCAAGCTCCCGGGAGCTTGGACCATCGCTCTTCGGCAGCGGAAGGTGCACGGACCTTTTCATTCGCTTAAGCAGATAAGACGATTGCGCGATTCCGGGGCAGGAACCGATATGTGAGCCGTATATACAAGATGCATCAATTGAAGGATGCAGTTAAACCCTATCATAGCTGACAACGGCTGAACGGCTTGGCATCCACTACTGTCATGCGAGCTTTGCTTGCATCTTGACAACTGCCGAAACAATTACACCCGCGTTCTATCTCTCGAGCAATATGAACCCTCGAGTAAGTCTCATACAGCTCATTTTACTCTGATATCTGAATTATGTGCTGATGTTTTGGGTTTCTTAGATGCTTATGGCCCCAGCGGCCGCCTTTTCAATGGCCTGCGTGCTGCTCGTGTGAGTCCCAAAAGTGGCGTGTTCTCATAAGTGAAGGCATTCGCAGCATCTCAAACCTCATGAACCAACATTTTGACCGTGACTACACAATAATGTATTTACAACTCTGAATCGACTCGCAACCAAATCCTATGGGTTCTGTCATCCTTTGAATATTGTGGAAAGATGATATCTCAGTTATGCCAATAGACGCGGCGAAAGTCCACGATATACATTCCCGACATGCAATACCTCACGAAATGCCTCGCAAATGCTGGTCAACAGGAATGAATGCTGCGATAACCTCTCTTCGTTAGAATTTTGCACCATGTCCAAACTTGGCCAAGGAGCTAACTGAGGTCTCTACTCAGATACACCCGTTCCTCTATTCACTCCGCTCGGGAACAAGCAGTACGCCCCTCAAACCCTTGAACACTATTCTCAAACTGACCTCTTCCTATCAAGAGAACCTCAAAATTGCCAGCAAACGGTGAACGCCAGTCAAGACGTAGTAGCTCATGAGCTCGGCGGCAGTATGGAATTAGTTGCAGCATAACAGCATCGGCGCATGCGAATCAAGTAGTCCTTTTATTCACGTAATTAGATACCAATCATTTCATGTCGTGTTTTACCATTTCCGTGCCTAGTTCCTGAGACGCGTCCCGAATTCAGGCAAACTCCTCTTACATGCGAATAACTCGCCATGCCATAACTCATCAGCCCTGGTCTGCAGCTCTCCTCGAGACGACATCCAAGCATTCCTTATAACCTCCCAGTACGATCAAAGATAGAAACTAGGCATGCCGCCAAATTCGCGTTTGTGAACCAAAGTGTGTCTATAGCTACATCCGACTAAGGGTATATCGGCCTTGATCCATCGCCTTTCCTTTCCTTAACCCATGTGTACAGCCCTTCCCCAAGCCCCCTTCTCCTGTAATTCTCTTTCTTTTTCATTTATTTTGTGCTTTGGAGCCAAAAAAGCATCCGTCATTATGGCTCCGTCCTTGAACCAGCCAAGAGGTGCCTCGCCTCAGTCTTGGTCCTGTTTAGTTGCCTCATGACATACTCGTACGTTAGCATGGTGACTGTCGCCGCTGGCACGGCACGCATCATGTTGGTTCCGAGTCCGGCGTAAAAGGCCCGCCAGCCTTCCTCCGCAAGGATAATCTTGAATGTGTGGACGACGCCCTGGTACTTGGGCTTCGCGACCTGGGCACGCGGAACCCTGGGGCTTGTAGTTGTTACACCCATGCCCTGAACAAACTCCTCGCCAGCGACTGGTCGGCGCTGGGTCTGTAGTCGGGTCCGGATGACTTCGTGGGGATAGGTCGCGCTGCTGGCGAGGATCTTGGAGAGGATCGAGGCCGATAGAATCCCCCATACATGAGCCTTCTCGCCATCAGGAGGTGCCTCGCCCATGCCCTGGCCTGTGAATTTGGTCTTGAGGAACTCGTAAGTCGGAAACTGGACAGCAACGTGTGATAAGCCGAGGAGTGCTGGTGTCAGGCCCGAGTAAAAGGAGATGATGCCCTCCGAGGTGTACATCTTGCGGGCTGCATCGATTGTTGACCGGTAGTGCCAGTCGTGGAGAGTCGGGCGTGTTGAGGGGGTGCTGCCTGCCTTTGGATAATGGGAGGAATGGTCATGGTGGTGTTTGACGCTGCTCTGTGACATGAGCCGAGTCTTGATGACCCATATGGGGTTTGTGACGATTGTGCTGCTGGCGCCTGCTATTATCGACGACCAGAAGTTGATAACATGGCTATTATCTAAAACACTAGGATTAGCGTCCCAGCCATGGCTCAAGTGGTATCATGACAACCTACCATAGTGTTGCGCCATCCACACCTTGCTCTTGTTGTAGACAGTAAACCACACAGCCCATGTGGGCAGGTATCCCATCACGATAGGCCCTAGACCACGGTAGAGACCCCGAATGCCCTCCTCTCGCCATATGACCCTTGCTGAACCGATCAATCCATTATACAACTTGGGATGGCCGACATGCCGTCCTTGGTTGAGCGCGGCATAGCCACCCTGGGCCTGCAGCTTGGTTTTGATGACGTCGAGGGGACAGGTGACGACGCCCGAGGTGAAGCCGCCTATCGCACCGGCTACGGCGTTGAACTGGGAGTCGGAGGCTCTGAAAGCCCATCGGTGCAATAGGGTCACCGGCGCGGAGTCGTGCATTGGAGCGTCGGAGGCGGTGGAGAGACCGTAGGATGATGCAGCATACTCTGATGATGGCGACTGGGCGACTTGTGAAGAGACCTGGTCTTGAGATGACATGCCAGTTGCCTCTCGTATAATTGTCTGATAATCGCCGTCTTTTGCCGCTCGTCCGCCGTGGAGATGGGGGGGTTGACTCGGGGTGAGAGACCGGATCTCTCGGTGACTATGGATCGTCACTCAACCCAATCAATGTCGTCGATGAATCGTCGCTCTGGTGCTCAGCCTCGAGCTTTGCCGACCGTCTCGTTCCTCGTCCTCTCCGACCGGGAGCAGACCCGCCGCCGTGATGGGCGAGAGTGATGGCTTTTCGGGACCGGAGCCCGAGCACAGAGGCCGTTCGGTATCGCTCTTGTGGCCGCTGTTGGTTCTCGGCAGCCGAGTATCGTCGCCCTCGTGATGCCCCCGATTTCCGATCCGCTTCCGCCCCCAAAAAACAGGACAAGGCCTTTCCGGTACGTCTGTGTGCTGGGCTGTCCTCGTGCCGGTATAGGAGCCTCGCAGCCGGTACCAAGGTACTGCGGGGGAACGCTCCCACGCGCCGTGACCGACCGCTTCCCGCTCAGCGATTGGCGCCGGCCATTGACTTATGGGTGAAAAAAAGGCGAGGAGCGCTATCGCTTGGAGTCGGCGGGGAGTCGGCGGGAATAGGCGCTGGGAGTGAGGGCGGAGGGATGGACGTCAAGATGAGAGAGACAGAGAGCAAAAGAAGAAGTAAGTACGTAGTAAAGAAAAAGGCCAAGGAGAGAGTGAAGAGAAGGACCAAGTTTCCGAGGGCGAAGCGGAGCGGAGGGTGGGTATGGCGGGCGGACGATCTCAGTGATGGAGACGCTAATAAGACGCTGCAACTGGAAGCACACGCAACTGCAGGGACAGAGTCCAGCGGGTTGGCATCGGCCAAGCGGCGCTGGAGTCCGCTGGAAGACCCAGTATCTACTAACAAACTACCTGCACGTAACTTATCCCCTGGACAGGCAGAAAAGTAATTGGATTTCGAGCCGTTTCTGTCCAGGTTTTATCGCGGCCGTTTGTCTTTGCACCGCTGCAAGCCGGTCCCGGGGCCGGGCACTCCAAATGACGCAGCGTGTGCTAATCGACACTAGAAAAGACGGCATGCAACAGGCAGCAAGTTTGTGCAATTTTCCTGCGTGTGGTTATCATGTCAGGATTCTGTCCAATGTCGATTAATGCTGGCACATGCCTGCAGTTGGCTGTAAGGGGCCGGTATCTCTTCCGCCGTGACAAGGTCCATCCGATACCGATCTCGTCTTCTTGGCGGGCGGGCGTGGGATGACGATATTCCTATCAAGAGCCTGCCTTTGTTCGGGATATTGTAGCACTCGAGATGTTCTTGATACCGGTGAAACTTCAAGGAAAATTTGCTACCTATGCACACCATCCTTCCCCTGTTCTTGGTCAACCAAGTCTCTCATCCTTGAATGAATCCTTGGCTGTTCCCTTCTGAATCTGCGGCTGTACGCGGGACACCGGGGATGTGACCCCCACCTTGCCATACATAGTATCCACAGCTGCCATGTGCACGTCAGCCACAGAGGCGCCACATCGCAACGTCTTGACGCTCTAATCACGTGTCTTATCACGCCTCACGATCTCCCTTGGTCATCCTGGAAGTCCGGCTGGCCGATTCCGAAACAGCCAGCGAACGACCCAGGAATGGTCATCAACCTCACGTGACGTCCCGAGCTCGCCCAGAAGTTTTACAATCGCTCTCTCAGCCCATCCCCATTTCGCGCATTTCCCGACGACGACGACGACGACGACATCTTCCGCCCTCAACTCCCCCGCCTCTCGCCGCAAAAATGAAGTACTCGCTCGCCCCCTTCATCCTCCGCCGGCCGTGGCTCGCCCGGTTCTTCAAGCCCGCCGCCTCGTGGTACGTCAACGCCGCCGGCTACCGCCAGATGGGCCTGAGGTACGCGAATATTTCCCTTCCCGCGCTCCGAGCCGGTCACGATCCCGAACGCATTATGGGGTCAATTGGCCTGGATATGACGGATTTCACCCGGAAATGGACGATTCCTTGCTGACTGCGGTCTTCAATTGGTTGAAACAGATACGATGATCTTCTCGAGGAGGAGAACGAGAGTGCCCAGAAGGCCCTCAAGCGCCTCTCCAACCGCGAGTCCTACGAGCGCATCTACCGCATCCGACGTGCTGTCCAGTGCAGTTACCAGCACAAGCTCCTCCCCCAGGAGCAGTGGACCACCACCGCCCAGGTACGATAGCCCTCCCCCCTCAGAGCATTCGCCGCCACCTCGGCAATTGAGACAAAGACGATTCCGAGATATCACAGAAACAACGGCTAACCCGCCAACGCAATTACAGGACGTTCCTTACCTCCAGCCCCTCATCGAGGAGGTCAACGCCGAGAAGGCCGAGAAGAACGAGCTTGACTCGATCGCCGTCATCCGCAAGCACTAAACACCTCGGGGTCGAGGGAAAGGAGAAGGAAAGGTGTACAGCACATGGATGGTGGTTGAGAGAGAGAGAGAGAGCCGAATAGCGCCTCGTCTGGAAGATGGTGGCAACCCCCTCAACGGACTAGACAGTTCCCGTGTATCTTATGTATAGACGTCGTCTGACCTGACTCATTTTGCACAATTGCCCACGTTCCTCTTTGTAACTTATTGTCGTCTTTTTTCAATTACTACTATCTCATGGACATTTTTGTAGTTTACAATGTACTATCTGGTCACAAGCCCCGTCGGGAGCTTGTCTCCAGGCAGCCCTTGTGTCGCTGTTTGAGGAACTTCAGCGCAACGAGCCCTTTGCCCTTTGCCCAGAGTCCTCAAAATCTTACATGGGATCCTGTAGTGCACTGGCTGATCCACCCTCCCCAAGGCTTCATTTCACCAGACACCTCCTCTTCCCCGGTTTGAACCATAGGAACCCTCCGTCGACGCCATACGCCGAGAATGAGACTAGATGTGGGATATCCGAGAACATCAAGCCCTTCCTTTTCCGTCATCTCCCAGCAGCCGACTCCGTCCCAACCATGGTGTTTTCCTCATCCAAGTACGGCCGTCATGGTCGTGTTAAATCGTGTCTGCCTCTTCATTGCCCACTGGCTAGGCCGAAAGGCTTTAGTGAGTGTAGTAGTCCAAGGGTAACGCGAATGTGACCCCTTTACATCCGCTGGTAGAACAACAGGTACGCGACCTTGTTGTCCTTGATGTTGTCCTTGACCTGCTTCGCTTTGGCGCTGCCGTTGCTAGTACCATTGGCAACGCTGCTCCATTTCTTGGCTCCTCCAGCGGAACCCGTCACCTTGTTCCAGCCGTCCTCATCCCCAGCGTCCTCGTCCATCATGGCACCGAACCGACTACCCGGGGCACCAGAGGCCGGAGCCTCCTTGTGAATATTCTTCACGTCCTCCTCTTCGCCACCCTCGGCAACATCCTCGCTTCGCACCCTGCGAATGACTGTGTCATCGATACGAATCCACTCGCGGCCCTCCTGGCGGCGTACATCAACTGTGTAATGTCCACCGCTGGCATTCTTGCCGTGGTGGTAAACCACGCTGATCAGCTTGTACTTGGGCATCGCTCCGTCGCTGTAAGTCTGGCGTTTCTGCCGAGACAAGGCCTCACGAGGGATCTCGAGCTCCAAGGGGTAACCAATCTTCTTCCAAATCTTGACTGTACCATTGCCCTCCGCATCGAACTGGAACCGCTTGAGGTGCAAGATAAGAACTGGCGGAAGCGACTCAATAAAGACCTGCTTGGTCGCTGTCACATCCTTGCCGCGGGGCGAGTTGAAGTCACCCTGAAGGCGCTCAGGCCGAGTGAGGCCCCTTAGAGCATCAATTACATTGCGCACATCTGGCGACCCAATGTCGAGCTGCAGAGGCTGGTAAGGTTCAGTAGTGATAGAGTCCTTCAGCCCGGGCACGCGGAACTCAGATCGCAACAAGCCGCCAAAGATCTTGGAGATGGGGCTTGACGAGTTGGAACCAGACGATCGAGTCACCGCCGCCTTCTGTTTGCGACCAACCTCAAGCCAATCGTCTGAAGTACCAGTCGTTCCCTGAGAGGAACTAGGTCTCCCGCCCTCGGACTGATCGGGCACCGAGGAGCTGTTCATGACTGTAGTGCACTCATCGTCCAAAGACTGAAGCAAAAAGCCCAGGAACTCTTCTGCGTCTTGCTGATGGCCGCGCTGAAGTCGAGTTAATACGTATTCTCTTGGCAGGAAAGTTAGAACATACCCTCATGCTTGCAAAACGAGGAAGCTGTCTTATGGCCTCATATACAAACTCGGGCGTAAAGGGTTCACCGTAATGCTCCAGCTCCTCGCTCTTCAGGGTGCGTCGCAGGGAATCGACAGCAGCGGCAGACTTGATAGTCTTAAACTCTTGCATGAATAAGATCCTGCATCTGATTAGCCCCCGGATCTTTAACTGCAACGTATACCAACTTACATAGCATCGATGAGAGGAGTGTCGCTCTTGAAGCTGTGAACAGCACGCTTACTGATCTGGCTCAGGAAATCATAAAAGGGAATGCAAAACATCAAAACTTGCAACACCTATACATGGTCAGAAGTAGTTTTGGAACGTGAAGAATTGAGACTCACAGAGTTCATGTAGCACATGTTACCAGTGTTGATTAAACCACGAGGCTCGAGAAACGAAAATTGATCGGCAAGACCAACATGGAAAGAATGAATAGCCTCAGCAACAGAGCTTGCATTGGTTTTAGAAAAGCCAGAGGCGGAGCCATTTGCACCTCCAACAACACCATCCGCACCGTGACCATTGACCGCAGAGCCGTCAGGAGTAGAGCCGTTGGTGCCACTGGCGTTTGCGGAAGCTCCAGCAGCAGGCTTTGAGAAAAGCTTCGCCCAACTGGAGGGTGGCAGCTTTACAGGAGGAGCCGCGGCTTCCACGGCGCCAGACTCAGACTCGGTAGGCTTCTCAGCGACATCAGCAGACTCCGCTTCCTGGGGAGCGGTCTCGGCCACCACATCACCGTTCGACGGCTTTTCAGCGCGTGCGGGTTTGGCATCTTTGGCTCCAGACTTGGGCAGAGAAGGAAGAGCAGGGGCAGGAGCGGCGGCAGAGCGTGTAGCGGGCCTGCTAGTTGTGGTCGAGGTAGTACTAGTCACGGTATTGGTGCGAGATCGCTGCTGAGATCCCGAGGCAGGGACCGCGGGAGCAGGTTCTTCGGCGGGCTGGCGAGGCGTCGCAGCGGTCTCAGAGGGGGCCGCGGAGGTGGTGGGAGTCTGGGTAGTAACAGAGGGTTCCTTCGAAGAGGTTTCGAAGGCGGCGGCCTGCCCTGCCTGCTCGGCCGCAGCCTCGTGCTGTTCGACTGGCAGGGAAACAGCCTGACTGTCGGCGTTCAGAGGCCTCCTCCGTCGCCTCGATTTTGTAGTTTTGGCGGGGAACTCGGCGCCAGGGTGAGACAACCAAGGTAGCTGGTAAGATGTTAGTTAAACCCGGAGAATGGGCCAAATTGCATAACTTACAGGAGCGCGGAAAGTTTCCTTCACCTTGGGAGCAGGCGAAGGTTCCCGCACCGGAACAACGGGAGGCGTTGGCTCTGTCGTTTGCGGCGTCGGAGGAGTCGGGGGAGCGATCACCTGGGACGAGTGGGTGGAAGAAGGAGTATGAGGCGGGAGCGGAGCCGATACAGGTGGAGGCTGGTAGGGAGTTGACAGTGCAGGTGACTGCTGTTGAGGCGGGCGAGGATAGCTGGGAGGCACGCTCACGCCAACCATGGGAACGTATTGGTGCATGGCGGGCGGCGATCGAGCGTAGTTCTGGTAGGGCATGTAGCCAGGTGAGGGCATGCCACCGTTCTGGTATTGTCCGTTCTGATACTGCGCATTCTGATACTGTCCATTCTGGTACTGCGCGTTCTGGTACTGTCCACCCTGATAATGCCCGTTCTGGTACTGCTGCGGCATACCATAGTACTGCTGGGGCCCACCGTAGGGCATATAGTTGGCATACATGGGATTCATGTGCTGGTGGTGCTGGTGATACTGAGGGACATACGGGGGCTGCTGCCTCCTTCGAGGTCCTCCGGGCCCTCCGACCATATCCACGCCTGGAACTCCACCAGCTCCTCCCTGTATATTCTGCCCAGCCGGCAGATGGCGGTTACTCATCGTGCCGGCTTGGGGATTGAACGATGACGGGAGCCGCCCAGTTGGTGCGACGCCCGTAGCCACGTCGCCGTGGTCGAATCTCGGGGTCGGCGGCTTCAATGCTCTTGAAGCTTGCGTGTTCGGGTGCTGAGAAAAGGGAGCGCGTGGCGTGCTGCGCGACGCGACACCGGCGGCGGATTGGTTAAAGGACGATATAGCGGCGCTCGAGGGAACAAAGGCGGCGACTGCTCCGATAGAGGAGAGTCGACGAAGCCGCACAGAGGAGGAAGAGAAAAGGGAGTATAGGTCAGGAAGCGCAGTCGCTTCAGCAGGTGGCCGAACAAGTAGACACGCTCGAGAGGGAGAGCTGCGTCAGGGGAGACGAGGATGGCTTTGAGGCTGGCACGCAAGTCGAAAGCAGAGGCCAAAAACGCCCAGGCCTGGCTGAAATCAACCAAAACTTGGGAGGAGCGGCAAAAGTTGATGTCTGATGAGTCAGCAAGAATTCGCGCTTGTGAACTATGCCCCATTTATCCGCTCTCAAGCGCCGGCATCCCTAGATGGACTATGGATTCAAAATTCATGAGTATTACAGTGGGATAATGGGCCACGACTTGTCTTATATAACTTGACCATCAAATCAACTAGAGGCTCTGTTTGCCATGTTGAAGTAATTATACAATGCCTATCCCGATATAATCCCGAGACACCTGAACTCCTATAGCCAGTGTATAATGAACCCTTTCTTCCATGTTCACTTCCATCCTCACCTGTTCTCCTCATCTCTAAACAACCACCTTCCACCCGGACGTATAGCCTCTCGATGCCTGTCCTGAACCGTTTGCTTCTCCCGTCTGGCAGCCTCGGCCCTCTCCGCCTCCAGCTCCTGCGTGTTGGGGAAGTCCGCGTTCCAGAAACCGGGAGGGCTCCGCATCCTCGAGTAATGGTAGCGATGCTTGCCGTACTTGTTTGCGAGCTCTTGGGTCTTGGCCTCGATCCAGAGCTCGTCCTTTTCCACCCTGTCCATTGTTGCGAGCCGGAACGCAAAGTCGCCCATATACTCCTCGAGCATCTTCTGCTCCTCTTGCCGTTGGGTTGCTGTCAGAGGAGGATTTGGGCGCTGCGAGATAGCGAGAGCTCGAAAATGCTTGCCGCAACAGTGCATATCTGTGCAGCCCTGCATACGAGCTCTCTCGTCTCTATCTCGTATCACATCTGAAAAGGCAAAGTCATGTCCCTCGTTCGCTTGCGGGTTGACCTTGAAATCGTCTGGGCGTAGTTCCGAAACTGGTTTGTTCCTTAGCAGCAAAGTTGAGCCTTTCTTAGAGGCCAGAGGTGACCGTGTGTCCTGTGGAGTGAACTTTGAGCCAACATCGCTTGCCCGACCAGGTAGAGTTGTCTGCTGAGCGGGAGTCCTGTCTCTGACTTGTCTCTCTCTTTCGAAAGGAAGTACTCGCCGCCCCGGAATACCGAGGTCATCCGAGATAACACTAGGTCTTGCTGGCGCCCGAGGAGTCGGGCGAGTGAAGGGTTCGCTCTCCTTAGCAACTGGGCTGTTCAACAGTGTATCCAGTCTCCCCTTAGGAGCCGGGTCTGTACCATTGCCATCCCGCCTGTAGGCTTCACCATCCTCAGCCAAGGTTGATATGCCACGACTCAAGCCCCTTCTTCTTGTAGGAGGCGTGGAGGCTTCACTATCCTCAGCCAAAGTCGGTATGTTATGACTTGAGCCGATTCTTCTTGTAAGAGACGTGATCGGCTTATCCCCGCCTGAACGTATAATTCTTCGGTTAACACTGAGCGGCGTGAGAGCCGATGTCCGCTCCATGGGCCGAGCTGTTTGTGGTTCTGGATCTGGCCTGACAAATAAAGGTTTCGGCGTTGTCGCTGCCGCAAAGGCCTCGCTCTGTATTTTGTCTCGCCATCGTGACTCCTCCAACTCCCTGCGTTTCCTCGGCGTCAACAATCTCTGTACGACGTCTCCCAGATCTATGCTTTCTTGCGGAACAAGAGTAGCGGGGCCAAGAGGTTGGACAGGGCTTGAGCTGTCGTCGAGCTCTGCCTTTACTTTTTGCAAAGGTGACTCGTTGGGGTCGGCGTCGTCTCGTTTTCGCTTCCGCACAGCTCTCTCAGAGACCACAACTGGATCGGACGACGGCTCTTCCTTGATCTTCACCTCGCTGACATTATCCTGGGCCGGTAACTCGGGTAGCTCGTCTCCCTGTCTTGATTCTTCGCTCTGTGTTGAGTCTGAGTGAGGGTTGGCAGCGGTCGTATCGGGGAGCGGAGGAGGACCTTCCGGGCTAAGGGACGCAGCAGCGAGAGGAGGCAACTCTAGGTCGGCCTGCTCGAGTCCCGCTTCGGTGAAGCTGGTGTTTGGGCTGGGCTTGTCTTGCTCAGTCCTGGCCGCTGGTAGTGTCGTGGCTCGAGCGCCTCTGTTTTGGCGGTCTGTGATGCTGATGCCGTGCTCTTCTTCGGCCGCCTTGATCCTCTTTTCCAGCAGCGTTGCGTGGTTCACCCATTGGTCGCGCTCCTCCTTCCTTTTCCGAAGTGCATCCTTGGCCTTTCTGAAGTTGTGGGAGAGTGCGTTGAACTTGAGGCTCACTCTGGCACACTCGGCCTTCCAATCTGGCTCGTTGCTGGATGAGCTGCTTCTCGATGGCTCCGGCTGCGGATTGACCGGTGCGGGCTCTGGAGAATCGACACTCCCTGTAGGCCTGGCTGTAGCCTGCTGCAATTGCTCCCTCAACCGAGTGTTTTCAGCAGCCAAGTCGGCAACTTTTGACGCGTGATCATCTCGCTGCTGGAGAGCTTCATCAAGCTCTTGCTTTGTCAATTCGAGGTCTGAAGCGTGTCAGCGGTCTTGAAGCTGGTCGCAATGGTGATGTAATAACGAACCCGATGTAATCTGTTGATCAACGAGGTCGCAAGCACTCGCGATAGCATCAAATAGAGCCGGGCGGCCACTAGCAAACCAGCTCGTCATTGCTCTTTCATATATATAATTCGATGAACATGTCTCTTGAAATTGACTTGTACCGTGCGTGTAACGGCTCAAGCCGTGAGACGTGATGCAAGTTGAACGCGTCTCCACATCGTCCGGACGCGGCGATCTCATGAGTGGATACAGCGCCATCGCGAGAATCCGTACACGTGACATTCATCTATCATGATGGAGGCGTGCCGACTTTTACCTCTTAAGTTTTTTAGTGTCTTAGATGATAAACAAAATTAATGTGTTATATTCATTGCTCTACACTGGTAATTCCGGCGGGGTTTGCCCAAATGAATCCCTATGGTCTGGCCAAACTGAAGCCATCGCCGAGGGAGTGCAGCATCTCCCGCCTCAACCTTGGCTAATACCGCTGTCTAAATAGTTATAACGGCCTAATATACTATATAATTGTACAATGATTATTTGAAGCTCATATCCATATCCTCTTGCCTAGAGTCCCGATCTTTCATGAGCGCCCAACACTTGCGCATACCCGTGCCCATGGACTCTGCATCCACGGCCTCACTCGACGTCCACCTGAATCGACTGCTGAGAAGCTCATCAGAATCTGCCAGGCAATCGTCTTCTTCTTCGAGAGTAAAGAAGTGCACATGCATCGTAAGTTTGATATGAGAAAAGAGCCAGGGTACACTGCCCAAAGGGCCAACATACTTCGGCCCCTTGGCCTTTGACGACTTGCCTCCGTGGCCGCTGGCTAATTTGGAGACATGCGCAATCGCTTTCAATCGTCGCTTAGCAGGTGTGCTGCCTTCTGTCGCGTCTTGTAGAATGTAGCTTGGAAACTCCCACAAACCGGCCAACAATCCCTTTTCTGGGCGCTTGTGGATCAGGTAATGTCCATCGCTGCGGCGGATGATGCAGACTAATGTCTCCTCTGCCCTCACGGCTTTCTTGATGACCTTTAGAGGGAACTTTCGAGCATGATCCACGATCGTCTCCATGTCGCGGGCATTAGGAACTGGCTTGGTCTTTTCCAGAGCTGACTTGCCGTCTGCAGGCCCTCTGAAAGCAAACGCTGATAGCGTCAACTGTTTGCTTGATTTGCCTTGAGTCCCGTTCGCTTTGACTTTCTGGGTTGGCCCAAGAGTTTGAGCGTCATCTTCTTTCGCCTCCAGACTCTCAGTCTCTTCCAAAGGCTCGCAGAGATCGCACAGGTCTTCAATGTCGCCAACCCTGGTATCCCGGACACCACTTGAGGCTAGGGCTTCCCCTTCCGCATAAGCACGACAAGTCGAACTGATAGGGCACTCGGCACAGTTCGGTTTCGGTACGCAAATGGTACTGCCGAGTTCCATAAGAGCTTGGCCCCATCTCCCCGGCCTATCGCTTGTCTTAACCTCGTCGGCGCTCTGGGCGTCTGTCCCATCTCGAGCTAAAGCTTTGACGAGAGCATCAGCAGCAGCCCACAGTGTGTCGATGATGACCTTGTTCGTCTTGACATTCCCAAACAGCCCGAGTTGTCTGCTCAAGACCCGCAAAACGTTCCCATCAACCATTGGCGCTGCCCGCCCGTACACAATGGCGGAGATGGCACCGGCCGTGTATCTTCCAACACCGGGCACCTTGGCCTCGAGTTCGCGAGTGCAGGCCGGTAATAGCCCCATCATTACTGTGTCCTTAACAACAAGCTTTGCCGCCTCGTGGATCCTCGTCGCCCTGCTGTAGTAACCCAACCCGCGCCAAGCGCTGAGGACATCGTCAGCACTCGCAGCTGCGAGGTCGTGAATGGTCGGCCATTTTGCCATCCACCTGTTCCAGTAGTCAATGACTACAGCGACTCGCGTTTGTTGTAACATAATCTCGCTGATCCAGACCTCGTACGCACGTCGCTCCAGGACGCTGCGTAGATCATCTGGCTCTGCATGATCCTTTGGGTTAATCCACGCTTTGCGCCATGGCATCGAACGCTTGGTACTGACACCGTCAAACCAGTCGAGAAGAGTCTGGCGAGCTAAGGCTTCGTCTAGCAGAAGTGGCCGATGGTATGATAGGTTATGCCTTCGAGTAGGAGGCATACACGGTGTCCGACTTGCTTGCCCGATAGAACCGAACAAGGACTCATGAAGCTTTAAACTGTCATTTTTACTCCTTGAGGGCTGTGTTTTTCGTCGTTTGGGAGCAGGGCCCTTGGTCTCGATTTCTGAAGTCGCGTCCTCTTCAGACGCGTCATGATCCTCATCGCGATGAACAAGACGACGTTTTACCACGCTTCTTTTGGCTGTACTTGACGGCTCGTCATCATGATCTAACTGCGACGAGATTCTTCGTGAGGCGTTGATTGCGCTTGACCGCGTTGCTCGAGACCTGGTCACCTTGTTCATTCTGCCGATGATGGCTGGTGTTTGGGACGACAAGGAAGCGCGTAGGTCAACAGGCTGCGTAGGCTAGCATTATTATCGTGAAGCACAGAAATAGCGGATGTGCAGTAATACTGCCAATGGTATCAAGATGAAGGATAGTGAAAGAATTGGATGCTTGCAAATTGGATGGACGTGATTGTTTGGAAGTTGACGGCCTAGGACCACTAGCAAATTAGCGTCCAGTGCCCGGACTTGGGCCGACGTTCTGAGCGTTCAGGCTACTACTTTATACTCCGCGTGTAATGGGCATATCTTCTTTAAGCCTCGGCTAACTTATTAAATAATCTTATTTCTCAATGGATAAAACAACTTTCAATTCGCTTAGATATAAACACGGTAAAAGAGAGTTAGTTCTTAAAAGCTGCTAACTGCGAAACACGCCTCCATGATAGGTGAGATGCAGCTTCCAAGACCCATCACGCATAAAGTCCCCTCCGATTTCTTTCAACTTGGAGGAGCTCAACTTCCTTTTGTTTTACCACGGAAAACTTAACCACCCAAATGTCGTCGTCTGCTATTTGCTCCGCATGCTTAGGCATCTTTCAAGGGCAATACGCAGCTACAGATGTACTGGCCCAGCATGACATACTCCAGCTTGATGGAGCTGCTTTTGTTCCCTCTGGATTCGCAACAGACGAGACTGAATGGCGATTCAGGCTAAACCAAGGCCCTGAACTAGACTCACCTCCAACGCCGTATCTTCACCACGTCTTACTAGATCTCGTTGACTCGATTACGAGTTGTGTCCTCTGCGCAATGATTTGGGAACGGCTACAGCGAGACATTCATCCCATAACGTTGAGTCAGATAGAGGAGGAGAGCATCGTGGGCATTCCCGTGATCCAGCCTGGAAAGTCCACATTCCTAGGCTCTTTTACTTTGGGTCTATGTTTTGCAAAGCCCGAGGGAGACAAGTTGGTTGCTCGTTTGTTTCACTCGTTTCGTGCCTTCAAGGCCATCGGTAAGTCCTGAGCTTCTTGGTTCTAGTGCTCCTAGTGACGATGAAAGACATGGAAATCGACAACAATGCGAGTACCTGGGGGTCTAAATTCGATCGACAAGAGTCTTTGTCGCGCATCAGAAGCTGGCTTGGGGTTTCAGAGTCAGACTTCGGCTTGTCGCCTAGGTTGCCTACAAGACTACTACACTGTCAACAATCTACAACTCCAGGGGACGAACCCGTAGTCAAGCTCGTCACCACGCGAGGGCTTGGCTCTTCTACGAAATACGCCGCCCTCAGTCATCGCTGGGGCGAAGTGCAGCCGCTCATGCTGTTGCGGGATCAGGTAGATGCATTTCACCACGGGATTCCGTTTGCATCGATCCCTACCACTTTCCAAGACGCGATCAAGCTTGCGAATGCCCTGGATATTGAGTACTTGTGGATAGACTCCCTCTGTATCATCCAAGACTCTAAAGATGATTGGCATGCCGAGGCCGCACACATGGCGTCCGTTTACTCCCAGGCGTGCGTCACAATATCTGCCACGGCTGCCGAGGATTCTGCCGCTGGGTTGACCCAGAACTCGATGCTGAGGCATCCATGTGAAGTTATACCCACGTGGACAGGCTTTGGTGATAACGAGATGCCACAAGGAGCTGTGAGACTCATTGACAGGAGCGTATTCTGTGATCAAGTTCTATCCCGGCCGTTGTTTCAACGAGGATGGGTGTTCCAGGAGTGGATTCTCTCAACCAAGACTATACACGTCGCTAGAGATCAGCTATGGTGGACATCTGCTTCTGACATGACCTCGGAGGGCTTTGCTTCGAATGAGACATGCAATGGGTACAACTTTGACATTAACCGGAACTTTTCTCACACAATGCCGCTTGGTGCTCTCTATTCTTTGCGAGGTCAAAATGCAGAAAGCCTCCAACCAGTGTGGCACCAACTTCTGCAGGACTACATGACTCGGTCCTTTACATTTGAGTCTGACCGCCTGGTTGCATTCTCTGGTATTGGTGCCTTGTACCAAGCTCTAGCACAGGTCCCTCAAGACTCATATTTGGCGGGTATCTGGCGTCAGTCGCTGCTTCGGGATCTTCTTTGGACGGTGAAAGATGGGAGAAAGATATCTCCTCCGCAGAACTATCGAGTCCCATCCTGGTCTTGGGCCTCAATGGAACCAACTCGTACCTCGAGCGGAAAGTTTGGAATCGGCAACATCAACATTAATGCCGATCTTGAGGAGGAAGAGGAGCCTTGGATTCCAGCTGCAACTGTTGTCGATGCGTCTGTTACAACAACTGGGCTAGAGTTCGGTTCCGTCACTGATGGACATCTCGTTCTTCAAGGGCCACTGATAAAGGCTCACCTTTCGACAGAAATGGTAGACCTATCTGATCAGCTCACCGCTGAGCAAGCTGCAGAGTTCCTCCCAGGCGGAAACCTACGATACATACGAAACTTTGTGACTTTGCAGCATAGCCCAAACATGACCGCAGACGAGGCAGACGATGACGGTATTCTCACAAAGGCCCAGCTAGATGATGTCCTGCCCCCCTTCCTGTCCGAAAAGAGCGTGGCTATCTACTTGGGTGTCCTTTATTGCCGAGTCGACTTGGACGGGGCAGCAGAATGCCACGCTTTGGCGCTCGTGAAGGGTATAGAAAAAGGGGAATATCGCAGGATTGGTTGCGTTCACATCCAAGAGGACATTATGGACCGTTGGATCATAGACCGGGACTTTGGGGTGTTTGATGCTCTCAAAAACGGACATGAATACCTCGGCGTCAGGGACACCTCGGGTCTTTATACCTATCGAATCGTGTAGAGTATCGACAGACTCGTCCACCATTCGAAACAGAAGAGCTAGGGATCTGAACAATCATCGGTCCTCGTCCCTTCCCGGCCATAGGACCTTTTTGCGAATCACCGCAGATATCTGCGCATATAGAACAAGGAACCAGAGAGCCACGAGACAGATTGTCATGGCACTCGATACCCATTGGATAGCTGGGCTCTCCAGTTGCTCCCCTATGAGAGCTGTAGCAAGAGTGAAGCCGACATTCGGGAATACAAATGCCCACCAGGCCATGCTATAGCGTAACTTCCATTCGACAGCCGAAGCAAGAACAGCGAGAAGGCTAAATGCAAAGAACCAGAATGCTATACACCAGATCCAGACTGCAATCCAGAGGGCCATGATTTGCAGGACTTGTGGTGCCAGGGGGTATTTTGCAAAGTATCCGTACCCCTCTGGGACTGATCGAGCCATACCGATAATAGCAACAGAGGTATAGCCAGCAGGCCCGACGGCAATGAACATGCCGGGCCGCATGGCTGGAGCAGGCAAACCGTCTTGCATCAACCGGCCGAGGTACAGCGGATAGATGAGCGATGCCACAATCCAGCCAAGGCCTTGGTAGGTAACGCCGGCAACCAGGATAGGCATGCGGTGCTCTGGGCTCTGAGAGGGCATAATCGCCGAAGCTAAGGTGCCTGTGAGCATGGCGGGAAAGATGGGTAGGATCCAGGCCGGAGTCATGGAGTGGATAGGCAGATGCGCGCCGTTGAAGAGGACGAAGAACTGCACAATAGCCGAGAGAGTCGAGGCGGCAGTGTAGAGCCAGAAGCATACGCGCAAAGCAGTGGCCAGCCAGGAACCCGTAGAGGGCAGACCGTATGCCGCAGTGTTTGCCAGGATGGTGGCGACGCTGAGCAGAGAGCAAGGGAAGAAGAGGCTCTCTGTCGGATGCATCAGGCTATTCCTGAGTGCAGAGGCTGTCGTCGAGAAGCGGACGATGAGGCCAACGACTAGAATTACGAATATGACGAGAGTGAGAATGAAAAAGATCTTGCCAATGACCTGGAGACCGTTGAACTGGTTCGGCGTGTTGTGCAGCAGCAGCGCGATACCGCCCGTGCTCATGACAAAGGTGAACCAAGCCCAGGTGAGATGCTTGATGCGCTCGCGAATGAAGACCTGAGATAGGGACTCGGAGGACCTGAGGCGTTGGTCGGCGGCTCGAGTATGTCCTTCTTCCCAGTCGTCCCTTTTCATGTTTTCGGCGTGGGCGAGGGATGGCCAGAAGCCGAGATGGCCGTTGTGGCCCCCGAACTCCAGCATCTTGTCGAGCGAATGGAGATGTCAATTGAGGGAGGGAAGAGGCATTGATTGTATTGAAGAGATTGGTCATCATTTATGATTGAAGCCGATAAGATGAACAACGTTGGCAAAAGGTGAATGTTGATGACGAGGCAGTTCGTTGAAGTGCAAAATTGACCCGGCCAACCCGGGCGAAACCCGGCGGAAACGGTTGCTGGTCACCGCCAGTTCTCCCAAGGTTATTGTCCTGACTCTCGTAGATTGTGAGGCTCAGAATGGATTTGAGGGAATACGAGTGGAATTTAAATGCATGATAATTGCCTAGATTCTGGATAACCTGAGTATATACCAACCTTGTCTCCAATGCAGCAGCTGGTCACTTCAGAATGTGGTGTTCATGGTGGACTCGTAGCGGGCTTATAGCGGGCTTATAGCGGGTAGGTGTAGTAAATGCCTCCACCAATTTCCACGGGTACTAAACCTGAATGGATCCAGCTTGGTTTGGAATTAGATGTTATAAACACCCAACACCACGATATATGATGTCTATGTACTTGTAAGACGATAAGAAATCAATACGAGCAAGCGTCTATAGACTATAGTGTTCTGAGTCCTAAGCTTGGTTTCCCTTTTTAATCCTGGCTAGTACTCAATTGCATACCTGCTCTAGAAGGGATTGGATTCCATGTTTTCTTTTGATAACCTACTTAACTTAGAATCCTAAGAGAACGAATAGCAACAACCTATGGAAAGATTGCAATAAATTCCATCATCCAGTAATAACTGAAAGTCGAACCAATTGCCCTCCATCACACAGTCCGTATGGGCCACCTTAGTTATAGCATCTAAGGAAAGGCAATGTATTAGAACCGGGTTAAAGAAGTAATGATAACAAGACGGAATCTACACAGAGATTTAGGCCATAATTAGATTTCCAAGATGATCTATCATATGAAACTCACAGCTATAGTCTTATAATACTTAAATGCGAACTATTGTATCTAAAATCTATGCCTCTTATCGCTGTGCAAGTCTCGGAAAGCCCAGTGCAGGCAAATTACAAGTCTAAAGAATCCTAGCCTTGCCAAGTAGTACTGTATATATATGTTCAGGAAGATAACTTTCAACGGCAAGCAGTGCCCCTTACACCCACGTCTAACCAGCGATTGAGTTCTCGCCGAGAAAGTTTGGAATGTATCCCCAAACCAAGTCACTGAACTCGTTTTCAGAGACATACTCTCGGGTGTTTAACGTCAAAGCCCAGTCAACAGTGTCGCTACTCGCGACGAAAACACGCGCACCAGCCAGTGAACCATCTCGGTTACTAGAAACTCGACCGCCTGTGCCCCATACAGCTATATGCGAGTTTGGTTAGTGGATGGATATACAAGTAGAGGGCCAATGGACCCAGAAAAGGCACTCACCATGCGAGCCGATGAACTTGGCTAGCGAGCTGGCGCTTGCAGAAAGAGAAAAGGTTCCGGCGCACTCCTCCTTGATAGCGCCGTCTCCTCCGTGAGGCTCGGGAACCAAATGTTTCGATTGAGGGTGAGCAGCGTCTTGGCCCATGTTCTTGCTTTCTTGGACAATGCGGTCGCTAGTATGCTCGCTGGCCGCGGTCTCGTAGAGTTTCACATCGAGGCCCTCAAAAATATTCTTCTCAAGAAACTCGAGATAGGGGACCCCAGTGACATTGGTTACAACGTAACTCAGCAGCATGGAACCGTAGTTGGAGTAAGCCTCGTAGTCTCCCGGTGTAAAGTCGAGCGACCGGGCGACCATATACTCGATGACATCCCGAAGTGTCGCGGCCCTGGTACCGTTTGTTGGCAGCGAATACGCGATTTGGCGGAACATGAAGCCGGGATCTCCAGACATGGCTCGGTCATATCCTGCTTTGTGGTCAAGCAGATGCTGGATCGTGATGCCGTCGGCTCGGGAGTCAATGGGCTTGTAACCGAGTAGGTCATAAACGGGCGTCGAGAAGTTGAGCATGCTGTGGTTAGCAAGCCAGTCTATGGCTGCATGCACAAATACCTTGCTCACACTAGCGAGAAGGAATCTGTCGTCGGGTTCGACTATGGCACGGTCGTCCTCGGCCCAGGTGTAGCTGCGCTCTGCGATTGTCTCTCCCTTAACTGCAACAGCCAACTGAGCCTGGCGAACACCATTCTTCTCCATGAAGTTTCGCATGAAGCTATCAACATTCTCTCCCGCAGCTGGGTTATTCTCGAAACCGGTGATGTCCCCTCTAACATTCCAGCGTCGAGGTTTGGGAGTGGTGAGCTCTGCAAAGATGGCCGTGAAGCGCTCGTTGGAGTTGGAACCGCCGCCTTGGATATCAATGGGGTAAAGACCTTTCGACTCCTCCGCTTCGATCTTGTCTTTGAGTTCAGAATGTGTCAGGTCAACCGCGTGCGACCACTCTCCGACGCTCGTATCAACAAAGCTTGGCGTGATGAGTTGGTTTTCCGAGAGGAACAGCTTCGCTGGTCGCCAAAAACGTCTCGTTGTTTCCGCTTTGAAAGTGGCCTCAAAGTCAATGGGGAAAGCAGGTGTGCTGTATTGGATGGTCGTCTGTTCGTTTCCAATATTTTCATGGCTCAGAATGCAGTATCGAGGATCGTCAGATGTCCCATACATCCGGAATCCTTTGACGACCACAGGAAGGCTGCCAGTCAAGTTGAACATGGACCAAGGATCCCTCAAATCGCAAGCCTGAACCCAGTTGGTAACGTTGATCTTTTCCATCACACCTGCAAAGGTGGCACTCCCCGCAGGCCCTGTGGCAGAGACATGTGTTGATACATAGCCCTTTGCCTTCCAGGTCGCAAGCCAGGCGTTATACGCGGCCTCATCGGCATCATGGATGATTTCAAAGGATGGTCCTTGTTCTTGTACCCAGATTGCAGCGTAGTTGGCGTTATCCGCGGGGCCATACAAGCTCAGCGAAGCGATGCGATAACCATCCGCCGTCAGTGTCTTGCTCTTTACCGCATGTGCGGCGCCATCAACACTGTAGTAAGCTTCGACATGAGAAGAAGTTGTGTTGTTGGAACCGTACGAGTTAGGGAGTGCCGTGACCGTCGAGCATAATGAGAGAAGTGACGTCAAAAGACGTGGTAACGAGCGTGAATGCATCGCGAGCAAAGGATTGATAGATTAAAGGATAAGTGAATACGACAACTACTGTGAATTGGCCTGAGCAGAGTTATAAAAGAAACTATGCTAGCTGTGGCTCCATCATTCAAGGTTTCTAGAATGATCACAGGTTTCATGATCCCTGTCTTCATTTGCAATACGAACAAAGCCGGGGCGATGAACCCGCTCGCACTAACCACGAGGATACAAAGCACCGATGTGACGTCTTAGGGTCGCATATATGCCTAGATCTAGATCGTCCGTTCCCTATGTCCAGTTTTTACACGATCATCAGCGAGGCTTACTCGCCGGACTACTGTGGCATGCATAGCATCCACAATCCACCAGAGACAAAAGGGGTCTTCGGTTTACACTTGGCAGCCTTCTTACTAGTATGCATAGTTATACTGCTTGCTCTATTGTTAGACTTCGTATTAGAATTAAATAGAAACAATGGTGGTAGCTAGCGGGAGCTAACATATTTACATTTACTAACTCACTCCTTTGGCTATTTCGTTAACCAGGGACATAGAAAATCTCTGCATAATCACAACTCTATATATTCTAGACATTTATACAGGGGAAGCAACCGGCCTATAATACTAGACACCTGTCCCGGATACCTTAGATCCAATAAGATATCAGACTAAAATCATCTAACAAGAGTTGAGATTTAGGCTGGCCTTGTATCGAGTATTGTAAGATACCTCGAGTTAGGCTTCTTAGGAGCATCTCTGGGCGGTGACTGAGCAGCGTCTTCTGTTTCATTCTACCTTCACGATAGTCTCAATTGTTAGCAGTGGATAATAGATACGGCCACACACTGCGGCTGCACTAACTGACTCGTAAGACATAGTCTTAAGTACTCAACTATTAATGTATTAATGCATTCTCTTATCAGAAACAGAGACCCCTCATCTTGATCCCTAGCCAAGTAGACAGTAGTTATTGCCTGCGGGGGTCCTCGTCCCTTTCCTACTATGTTTACCACGAAGAAATACTCGCCAGGTCTCTGTAGCTTTGCCCCCCTGTTACGACAAAAAGGATAGCCGTCTTCCTAACTAGATAGTGCCAGCATTTGGCCTAACCTGCATAGGGTTTAGGGAATATCTGTATCTGTATCTGACTGCGTCTTTTCAGCTTACTAGGCATCCGCTATCTTGGCGGTGAGATGACGTCGTTCATGAACTCGAAATGACCCAATGTCTTTTATTATGAGAAATCTTTGACCCAAACCCTCTCAAGACACGGGCATAAACGTTGGATCGTAAGCAGCTGCCCACGATGAGAGAAAAGCAGCCTGGGCGTGGCAGCAACTCGCAACAAACAGACGACTCAGCACCTAAAGCTGCTTCCAAACAATGGAAATACTGTCTTTTCGCCTTCAAATGGGAGTTTGTCGCGTGCCTCGTCGCCTTGATTAGCTTAGCCGCGACAGCTCTCACTCTTCAGCCTTACATCAACCAACCCTTTCCCAAATGGTTCTCTCGCAAAGCATCTCTCAACACCCTCATCTCTCTATACTCTCTGACATTCAAATCCACCATTCTCGTCGTTGTAGCGTCATGCCTCGCCCAGCTGCAATGGGTCTGGTTCTCTTCTCCGGAATCACCACATCCTCTCTACGACCTCACTCGGTACCAAGACGCCACGAGAGGGCCCGCGGGCGCTTTTAGTCTACTATGGGCGAACAAGCTTCATCAACCGTTGGTTGCTGTCGGGGCCTTGGTCACAATTGTATCGATGGCTGTGGATCCTTTCATGCAGCAGTTGATACGAGCGGTGGATTGTAGTACAGAGGTCCAAGACGCAATAGCTTCGCTGCCAAGGACAAGTCTGTTTGAGCTGACTGACCTGGAGGACGTTGTCATTCCAAACTTGCAGATGGCTATCTACCAGGGCACGTTTGCTCCGGGGTCCATCGACTACGGAAATTGCCCAACAGGCAACTGTTCGTTTGACAAGCCGCTTCTTACCCTGGGATATTGTTCCTCCTGCGAGGACACGACCGCCGACTTATCATTTGAGTATTCATGCCTCCACGACGACAACAAAGAGACAACCCCGTCTTCCCCTAAAGACTGCCCTCTGCACTCGATCATCAACGTCACTTCTTCTTTACCCTCTGGCTTGAATATGACAGCAACCTGGAATAAAACTCAAATCAACCACCCCGAATCCACGGACCGTTACGACTATATATACGAGACTCCATATCCTTTAAGCATCTTGGGATATACCTGGGCGAATGAGCAAGCGCAGAGCATGCAAATCGATCTGCTAGTCGGAAAGTCCATGTTCTCGGAACACTCGTGGGATGTCACCGGAGGGAACAAGACCGCGTCCGGCTGTTCCTCTACGGCGAATAATGCGACGTGGTATTGCCGAGGATACGGTGCTGCGACGTGCAATCTTCAGCCTTGTGTCAGGGCCTACAGCGCCAATATCTCGGCGGGCGTCGTGTCGGAGGTGCTGTTGTATACCTCGCAACCTCACTTGTGGGGTGGAGGAAAGGAGAAAGTGTCTGATACTCACAGTGTCACCCGATCTCTGGCTCTCCTCGATACGAGCTGTACCAACAGTTCTCAGAATGCAAGCCTAGTGCAACAAGGCTATGAGTTAGACTCAGATAGTCGCTGGCTTGCATTCAACATAAGCAGCGGGATAGGTACAGACAAGGGAGAATTTGACGAGAGCAGTCCTTTTGTCAGATCTCTACTTAAAGACGAATGCCTCTATACCTTTTCCAGCAGCTACAGTAGCAATATCCCAGACAAACTTGCAGAACTCTTCTCTGCCACTCTCGAAGCAGGAGCCCTCACCATGACCCTTGCGGGGACGGGTACTACAGTCAGTGTTTCAGGCTACACAGGCAATCCAATGTTGCAACACATCTATGATCAGGGTCGTTTGGATTTTGATCGCATCGACAGCACATTCCAAAACATCTCCGAGGCATTGACACGGTACGCACGCTTGAATGGTGACGACAGAAACCAAACGGGCCCCGCACATGGAGCAGTACATCGCTACGCAACATGTCTGGAGGTTCGGTGGAGTTGGATAGCGCTTCCGGGCGTCGTGGGCTTTTTGACGGTGGTGTTGCTTGTCTCGGTGGTAGTGACCACGGCGGAAGGGGGACTACCGGTGTGGAAGTCGTCTATTCTACCATTCTTTTTCTGTTACCAGGGGGATGCAGCCGGACAGAACGGCGAAGATGTGACTGACGAGTCCGAGGATGTGGATGAGGTGGACGCAATGTCTGAGAAGGCGAGGGAGCAGTTGGTGTCTTTTAGTGGTACGAAACGCATGGCGGACCAGGTCTACTGATACATATATATATACATTGTTTATTGTTGTCTGCTGTGTGATTGCCTAATATGGAATGGTTATTCCATGAGAGTTTAAGCTCAAAGAAGTACAGAAACTGTAACAGCAAGGAATAAAAGTTCTTATGCGAATGCAGGGAGGTTATAGGATCCGGTGTTCATGTAGGTAATGTCTAATAATAAGTCCGTTTTCGCCTTTGGTTGCCTGTAGGAAGCCACTGCCTAGTCCAGTTACATCAGTACCTGTTAATATGATGTTTTAGAAGTTTTGCTGCGCTTCCAAAGTCAGGGTTTGAATTCTCAAGCAAACGAATGATCTTGACGATTGTGTCGAGACTGAAACTGAGCTATCTCAACACGGGCAACCTTTTGGCCCTCAGAAACTGGCTTACACTGACTGTGAGTTGATAGGTGGACCGAGCGTCACGCGCCGGCCCGCGCGCCAAACTAGCACTAAAATAGAGATCATCTTGTAGATCATGGGCAAGAGATAAGCAGAACCATGGCAGTTAGGGCTTATGCCGAGGATTTTGTCCGCTTTGAAATCTGTGTATGGCTTGTCACTGTAGTTTCTTCTGAGACGCGATAGTTGCAACTATAAAGTGAGAGTAATAACTGACAATAGATCAGCTGAAGTTTAGTCTCTTTACTCGAGCGCTTTGACTTGGGGGCTTCACCGTCTCAGCCCTACCTCACATCTGACCACTCGAGGATAAACAAGGGCTTACTATTAGCTAAAAGAACATTCGAGGGGCATGGCTGGCAATAGATCAAGTATGGCCAAGGGAGTAAATGTCTCAATCAGTTAGCGGGCTTTGGGCGAGGAGTTATAGGGTTCGACCGAAATGATAAGTAACTATGTAACCGCACCTATTCCATCATTCCAACTTCCAATGTTTGGTGTGGATTTAGGCACAATACTCTATCTGCCTGGCGCTTGTCAAGATCAAAACCATCATACTGGAGACATTCCGGACTCAAGAAACATCACTTTCTCCTGGCAACCCCTGGCATGAGTCGTACAACTTCTTCCAGTTTCTGGATTGTAGTTGCAGTCGTTCTCTATCACCATGTCGCACCTGCAACGGCGCTCACCCGGTCTTTCGCACAATACCAAAACTTCTTCCCCGCCTGGGACGGCCAGCTGAAGGAGATGCTTCGAGACAAAGATCAGTGCCATGAATCTTTTCAAAACTACAACAACCGGTCCATGACGTTACCCCAGGTCGGCTACCAGGTTATCGGCTGCATCTTCGAAAACATGCCCGAGTACCGCAAGGCTGAGCTTTCAGCTGCAGCCGTCATCCCCGGTCTCGCACCCTCAGTCCTCCAGTTGCTGAGCGCTTCCTACGTCGACGCGGTTCTCTTGGCCTTTCGCCGCCCCGGTCTCGCACTGCTGCTTGCCATGTCCAACTCTGGAGTTCGTCCTATGTCAGCAACAGAGTATGAAGACTGTATCACGAAAATGGGCACCAAGCCTTTCTGTCGTACTAAATATAAGCCCTGTGTACTCTGTTGCATTATGTAGGGTCCTTACACTTTTGCCTATTTGGCACATTGGTTTAGTTTGATACTTTCAGAAAAAAGTTTGGACACCCAAATTTTGTTGTAGTATCTCGCAACCGCTGCCGCAGTCGCAAATAATGCCCACTTGGCCTATCAGCTCAGTGTTCTAGCGGTTTGCACGTTTGCCCCAGCCAACGACTTTTTGCCCGCTATCTGGACTGCTGCTAGTGTCGCTATTCATCTTGTTGGCTATGCAGTTGTAAGGCTACGAATCAAGGTGGACACAGGGGATGAGATGCAGGTAGTTGGTCTTCGCATGAGCTGGTCGGATAGGATCTTGAACGAAGTCACGCCAACCTTCGTGGGCACGGCGCTACAAGCTTTTTATGCTACTATTATTCTATCCAGTTTGGTTTTCTTGAGTGTCAGGGACTCGACGATCGTGGTGCTCCGGCTTATGGCGAGCACCCTTGCAGTTCGGGCAATCTTGATTTATGAACTTACTGGTTTTAGGACAGACATGGAGGGGTTTGGTTTATCTGAGAAATCCGAGTATACAGCGGTGGAGTCGTTGAATGTCAATAACTGAGAGAAAGGGGCAATCTAGAACTCTCAACTCCGGGATAAGCATACGTGGACTTTTATGTAGACATATATTTTAACCATTCAGCTCTTGAACCATGTGAATTTCGTACACCAGACCAGCTAACGCGGGTCTAACAAGGACGTCTCCATTGTGCGTGTCTTATCTCTAGAACTGTCAACAAGTTGAGCCTAGGGAGCGAAGCGGAAATTCTTGCGTCGACTTCCCGCATCGGTGCTTGTCTCTAGGTTGTGGAAGCGTTCCTCATGAATGTCAGCCTCCCAATACTTGCTTCTCTGGGCATGATTTGCCTCCTTACAGCCTTGCCCAAAGCGTCCCATTCCCGATCCCTTACCCTATTTCGCCAGATATAATACTCCTTGGCGAGAAGATACACCGCAAAGTTAGTCGCGCATATAGCCGTAAGCTTCTTGTTACCGTGACGAACTTAGTAAAAACAAGACTGTAACTGACTCCAGTCATGTCTAGGAACTCGAATGGTAAATACCAATCATTGTTACCTCACAGAGGTGCATCGTCAGCACGGTAGATGTCGCGTTGAATAATCCCACCAACTTGGCAGAACATGAGGATAGATATTATCGTTCTTACTTGTACAAACCCGCAGAAACAGCCCTGGTGCGGACAGTGTTCGAGCTCCGGTTGCACCAGCCGACCTGCATAGCGTGTGCTACTTTAACGTCAGGCAGTCTCCCAATTCCGAGGCTTTTGGGGATCTCACTCGATGGATAAGACAGTAATACTCTCAGGACTGCGCACTTGGCCCATGGGGAAATAGCGTCTGGCAGAGTCACCAGGGCGATCAGTGTAGGGAGAAGCCACACTTGTGCAAAGACTCCCATCAACACCCTCTCATTCCAAATCTCGCATAGATACATCAGGGTCAACATCTATAAGCTACATCAGTTTTAGCCCCAAGTGAAGCTAGCAAGGTTCCTACTGTAATTCCTCCTATAAACTGGGTCAGAATAGTAAGCAGGTTCGTGTCCAGACGGCGAAGGTTGAGGGTCAAGTATGCGCCTGGAGGCCCTGCTAGAACCAATATTAAGAACGCAAGGCCGATCACATACATCGGCCACAAATCGTAGCCACTCAAAGGCTTCCATCCAAAGAACTTGATGTCCACAGCCTGGCGATTGTGCATGACACCTTTTGACGGATCATCCCTGAGGATTCTGCTCACCATGGTGATCCCCTCACGTTTAGGACGAAGCCGCCCTGGAGAAGCCCAGAGATTACATGACATACCAAGAATCTGGTTCTGCCACTTAGCCAGAATTGGGACGCAGCGACAACACTCCAAAGACACATGATAGTAGATATCTGGGTTGTTGATACCAAAGTCTTCGTAGTTCCACCATGGGAAACTTACCGATCTGTCAGGTCCTAAATTCTTTCTGATGAGTTGCGATAGCATCTCAGCACATAGGAATGACAGTTTGAGGCTCGGTCTTTCGAAGTTCATGCTGCTCAAGGGAGTGGTAAGTTCCCTAGCTTCCCCTTCGAAGCGACTCACTGACGATATGGGCGGTCCTGTAATCCGCACCAACCCTGTTACTGGGTGGAAGAGCCTTTTTGCTGCTGATAATTAGCTTTCAGAGGGAAACATCAACGATGTGGTTGAGAACGAGAGCGAGATCCTCAAGGACTACTGTAAGTCAAAATTGAGCCACGAGGTTTTTGATTTCCTTCCTGTGCTAATAGACAAGTCCGCCAACTCATTAAGGAGAACCATGGCCTTCATGTTCGCTTCAGATGGGCAAAAGACTGATCTCGCTATCTGGGACAAGTAAGTATCAACGCTGACCAAAATCGTGTCGTACTTGAGAAGCTAATCTATTGTGTTCCGCAGCCGCTCTGTATTCCACACGGCTACCAAGGCAGTCTGATCTACTAACTATTTGATACCCTAACATGCTGACTGAGGACTCCAGTGATTAAATCGGGAAATGCTAGGGAAGCCGGGTTGTCTCGTTGGGGGAGAAGCCGTAATTAGCGGTCCTGAAGAGAGACTCTCGAGCTTATTTAGTAGGTGGAGGCCGGAAGCTGCCCTGGTTTATGTACAGGATAGAAACCGTAGTTCCCCATATTTTGAATACAAAAGATTTGGCACTCTTTATTCGAATTAGCACTGGCGTTGAACGTTTGAAGAAGATTTTGTCTGAGGCTCGAGTATGAGAGCATATTAGTGTTCATCCCGCTCATAGGTATATAGCAGGGGGCATGATTCATTCGTAATCTTAGCTCCCAACGGAACTTTCCTCTGTGGCTTGATCGAGATTTAATGCACACACGATGATGTCACAGGGTTCGTTTCTTATAAACCTGACCTCACCAAGGACGTTGGTGTTTTGCTACCAGGCCGGAAAATTCCAGGAGGGCGTCGGGGTTAGGCCAGAAACAGTTAGCAACCCCGCTCTGCCCCATCTGTGCGACGCGCTTGCTTCGAGATCTCGTTTGATTGTGCATGATTAGGGCAACGGGATCTTATCACGTTACGCAGCGCGTCAGTTTAAAGAGGCGGGGGACTCTGTAGTTGATACTGGCGGTTTACCTAGGATGAAATGATATTGAAAAGGGATATTGGCTAGTTAGAGTTAAAGTATGGGAGAGATGATACAGAAATAAATACTAATAGATAATGTACCTAGTTGTGGGAAACCTAGGTAAACTTTATATAGATGTGTACCTAGATACAGGTACCAACATCAACGCTCGGCTGTCCACCTTGCGAGGGAAAACAATATGGGGAAACAATGGAATCGAGAATAGCCTATTTCGTCGTATTCCGACATTTTTTATGGAATGATGCATCATCTTTGTACGCAGTCCGCAGGGCTTGTGCCACCCAAATAATATGGGCGAGTGCATGTGCAACCACCAGCTCAGACGACATGGCTCAACTCACAACCAAGATACACCCATGTCCTTACACTGATTGTACAAATTGGATCAAGTGCAGATATTGGATAGCAAACAGGTAGGAGATGGCCATGTTTGACGCAGTAGTTAATATATCTGGCACGCTTTCTCGGGTAGGAACAGCTCCAGCCTGAAAGTGCCACTGAATCACCGGTGTTTTTGATTGCACAGTGCCAGATCAACTCCTACTCTCATTAGTTTTATAGTGGAGGCATGCACTGCAAGGGACAGGCTGCAGCGGGAGAGCCAACGATTTGTGCCCTGTAAGCGAGCTTGGACTAGGTGGAGTTAGAGGCGCCCGGGCGCTCTGACGAAAGATTTCTGCACTGGGCCCGCTTCGTCAGGTACATCTACAAAGCAGGTAGAGGGCCCGCACTTGCAGAAAACCTCGACTCGACCTCGCGCCAAAAGATTCTCTCTCTTCCGCACATCACCGCGAATCTTTTCAATATCCTCAGACTTCTCTTCTTGCCCTTTACGAGCAAGACTCTACCCCGGTAAGTTGATATTATTTCTTCGCTGTCACGTCATTCTCCCAGCGCGCGCATCTCTTCTTCACCTTTCTTCGCCGTTGCCCTGGCCTCCAACCGTCGCTTCGCAGACGCTGGACAAAGTTGCTGGGAAATCTCTGCACCCCGCCCCCGCCTACCGTTTTCAGCTGCCGCTGCGTTTCTCAGAGGGGCATCAGGTCTCGACTGTTGGTGCAAGAGAAAACCCGTTGATTCTCGTTGAGAAAGACCGTTATTGTCGATCAGCTCTCTCTGCTTCCAAGTCACTGTAACCTCATTTCACCAAATTGACATTCATCTTTCTCGCAAAGAAGTATGGACCGTCTGCTTGTTGCTTGTACACGCACAAGAACCCCCTGGTTTCCCCTCCCCCTCTTCCGTCATCACTCGACAGCCCCTCGCCAAACCTTGGCCTCTATCGGATCTCGGCGACGGGTGACCGCACTAGCTTGTTCCTTGGTCGCGTGGAAATTTTATATGAAAAAGCAGTTATCCTGGGGAAGAATCTCTTAACTAACTTCACATTCTTAGAACCTCACATTCACAACTCACACCAATCTCATCAAAATGGATTACCAGCCCCGAGGCGCTTGCTACTCTTGTGAGTAACTTTGCCCTCCCCTGACATCATCCTCATGCACTTGCTTGACCAGTGAAAACTTGGCGAGAGGTTCAGTCGAAAAGGCCCTGGCCTTTATCGCACACATCTCAGATAATCCATTTTTGAAGACATGCTAACGCGAGTACAGGCGGTTCTGCCGGCCACCAGGTATGCCATACTGCGACTTTTTGTCGTCCCAATACTCACTGTTTCATTTCTAGGCTCGCGACTGCCCTACTAAGGGTCCCGCTAAGTGGTACAGTTCTCTGCTCATCCTGTCCATGATCGCTTTTGCTGACTCTGGTGCCTTAGCTACAACTGTGGTGGTAAGCCAAAGAGAATACATGTTTGAGAGCTTCGAAGACTGACCTATCACTAACAGGCGAGGGCCACATGAGTAAGTCATCTCTCGCATTTAACATACCTTTCGCTGACAATTGACGACAGGCCGTGACTGCTCTGAGCCCATGAAGGACAACAAGTCCTGCTACAAGTGCGGCCAGCCCGGTCACATCTCTCGTGACTGCCCCATGGGCGGAGCCCCCGGTGGCGGCCACGGCGGCCCTGGCCAGGGTGGTGCCGAGTGCTACAAGGTGAGTCTTGGTCTTTTCTGACCATGTCTGTCGACGACTAACCGGGTTACAGTGCGGTGAGGTCGGTCACATTGCCCGCAACTGCACCAAGGCCTCCTTCGGTAACTCCTACGGTGGCGGCGGCGGCGGTGCTGGCTACGGTGGCGGCGCTGGCAAGACCTGCTACTCTTGCGGTGGCTACGGCCACATGTCCCGTATGTCTACTGCATTCAACCCCGAGTATAACTGACTAATCAAACTCTAGGCGAGTGCGTGAACGGCATGAAGTGCTACAACTGTGGCGAGTCTGGTCACTACTCCCGTGACTGCCCCAAGGAGGCTGCTGGTGGCGAGAAGATCTGCTACAAGTGCCAGCAGGCTGGTCACGTCCAGTCTCAGTGCCCTAACAACTAAAATGGCGACTCCGGGTCCCCTTCAAGTCCATCTCTGAAGGGAGGTTGACGTGGCGACTCTTTGATACCCACGGACGATTTATTTTCCTTATTCTTTCTCGGCATATTTCACAAAAGTTCATCTTCTCGCATGACGTTAATGATCATCACGACAAAATGGCGGCATTCAGACAAACCTGTCACGCGGATCTCGACGGTGGCTGGCAGTACCCAGCCTCGATTGGAACATCTCAGCATTGGATTTCGTCACGGAATGAACGACTTCGACCACGTATACGGCTCGGCATTGAGAGAGACGGACGGTGACGGGTGATGAGTGACGAGATCAAGAAAATGGTGGCTTGCGGGTAATGTTTCCGGGCGCTCACCTATGCGCTCGGCACATGCCGCTGGTGGAGAGCCCAAGCTGAGAGCGTTGGGGCCTACTCCTTTGGTAGTCAGGACGAGATGAATTGTGTTGATCCCGACGTTGACGGGAGATTGATTTTGGTGTGACTGATTGTGTGTCCTGGTGTTATCAGCCAATACCCTGCGCCAGCCGCATCGAGCGTGTAAGCCGGCGCTGGACAGCAGCATTGGCGAGTGAATCTATTACGACCTGAAGAGTTGATTCTTGGGTAGACGCGAGCAAACCGACAACTACAAGGGCATCTTTTGCTCGGCTCGAGTTTCTTCATCAATCCATACGCCGCCGGCAGGGAAACTTTTATGCTCGTTTCAGAATACGACGAGATGCACCACGGTGCAAGCATCATGACGCTTGAGTTTGTACAACATTGACGGTTTAGACGCACGCATTTGGAAAAGATATCGCTCTGGGCACAATAACGCTTCATCACATTATAAATACAGAGCCAGAAGGGCGGGGCAACCTCAACAAGCTACTCTACAACATGGCCTTGGGGAAATTCCGCATAGCCTGCCTTACACCGAGATCTCCCAATACCTCCTCGGCACCACCAAGGATCGCGTCGAACTTGTACGTCCGGTTGAACATCTCGATGAACTTGCCCATGCCGGTCTGTGTAAGACCGCGACCGCCCCAGATCTGCACGGCCTCATCTGCAATCTCGTGAGCAGCGCGGGTGGCGCTCATCTTGAGCAAGCCGATGGGGCCGGCGAGGTGCTGTGCTTGCTGCTTGTAGGGCATATGGCACATCTGGTAAGTGATGGTCTCGAGCCAGGATTGGTTGGCCTCGATGAGCGCAATCATCTTGGCGAGTCTGGATCCATGTTAGATTTGTGCTTGTTTCTTGTGTCTGGATCGCACGAGACTCACTTTTGACGGATAACGGGCTGGTCGATGAGTTGCTTGCCAAAGACCTGGCGCTGGTTCGACCACTTAAGGCATTCCTCGACTATGGACCTCGACATGCGAAGACTACCGCCTGTTGGTGGTGTCAGATTTGGGCTCGTGTCTCTCAGGAGAAGGGAGAACTTACAAACCATCATCCACCGCTCGTGGTTGAAGTTACTGAGGATGACATGGATACCCTTGTTTTCCTGGCCCAACAGGTGCTCAACCGGGACTTTGACGTTCTCAAACGTCACATAGGCTGTGCCAGCGGTAGGCGAGTAGGATGTCTTGATAGCCTTCGTCTCAACGCCCTCGCCGCGCTCGATGAGGACAACGCTCAAGCCCTTGTCGGTCCGCACGCCGGTCACAAAGTAGTCTGCCCAACAGCCGTTGGTGATCCACTTCTTGGTTCCGTTGACAATCTATCTCGTGTTAGGTCTTGTCCTCTCATGGCAGACGGGAAGATGAACTCACGTAATGCTTGCCATCTGGGGTCTTTTCGGCGGTCGTGCGCACGCCGGCAACGTCTGAACCTGCGAATGCCTCTGTGATGGCGAGGCACAGCTTCTTCTTGCCGCTAAAGACCTCGTCGGCAATCTTGTTCTTCCACGCCTCGTCGCGCGCGAACTGGAGAACTGCTGACAAGCCAATTGTCATGCCCGACATGTTTCCGTCCGCGAAGCCTCGGGCCATGGCTCGCGTCAGCTCCTGTCCCACAATCAAGTCATGGAAGTAGTCAAACTCCTCGCCCTTGACAGCACCGCCCATGAGGTCGACCCCATGCAGATGTTTCCCTGGCCCAAGGCGCATGTGCAATATGCCCAGCTCGCTCATCCTATCAATCATCTCCTGGCTGACATAACGCCCCGTCGCCTCACACTCTTGCGCCTCCGGGTAGAGCTCACTGTCCACAAACTCCCTCAGTTTGCGCTGCAGCTTCTTGTGGCTATCCTTGTAGTACGGCGAGCGGAACGAGGGCGCGAGCCACAGCGGCTCGGCGTAGGGCACCGGGCTAAGGTCGCCGGGCTGGGGTGTGATGATCTGGGGCTTCTCGCCCTCGACGGTGCCGACAATGAGGCGCGCGTTCCGGGTCAGGACCTCGTGGCGGTGCATGTTGTAGAAGGCGGCAGTGGCATCCTGGCCGGCAACCTGGCGGAGAACCGTCTCGCCGCCCGGGTGAGCATCAACAAAGTCGGTCAGGTCGTAGACTTTGCTGTCGATGATGCACCACAGGGAGTCCTCGGTCGTGTGCGAGCGAACCTCCTCGCGGGAGAATGTCTCTGTGGGAGGGCTCATGATCAGGGTTGGAGGATTCTTTCTTTTTCTAAAGATCACAAGTGGCTGATAAAAGTGAACGACAGAGAAAGACAAATGGCATTGGGTCTAGAATATTGCCAAAATAAACAAATCCCCGAAATCTATTCTACTCTGCCACGTTAAATGATTCTCAGCCGGCTCGCTCTGTACTGACGTCGAGCCTCGGCCCCGAGGAAGTGGGGCACCGGGGTCCCCGGATCAAGTCGATGGCTGGTAATACATTTTGCTGATTGGCTAGTGCGGCTTAATTTCCATTCTGCGGGGGCGGGGCCGTTGCAAGCTGGCATCTGATCGGACGATGGATCTGGAGAAGGTTTGGTTGAGCCCTGAGATTGGCCTCGGCTGTTTCTTTTTATCAATTAGTAAAGGGGGGGTTTTGAGAAGCCTGGAAATTATTCATGTTGATGCATAACGTGGATAACATTTATGTCCTTACCTCCGTGCCCGTCGGGGGTTTTCTTCACCCGCCAGGGACACGAGCGAGAATCTTTGACGCGGTGATACCGGAGAGACGCTTATTAGTCGAGGTAATCTAGACTCGGAATTAGGAACCAAGCCATATCAGTATTGTATGGTGACATCCCAAGATGTGGGGAGGGTCAGTGATTTGCAAAAGACTGACAATTAAGTAGGTCTCTTCTGACAATACCTCATGAGTCTTTCATACTTGCGATATGCTGTTTTGTGTGTATACAAGTCTCCACGCTACAGACGGATCAACTTGAGTTGCTACACTTGGCCGTCCGGCCATACCTGATACAGAGCCGACTTGAAGAGGTAGAAGAATGCAGAACGTTGAGATGGCCGAGCAGTCTAACATCATTGCTTAGATAGCATTAGCATACAATTCAGCACTGACATTGATGTTATAAACTTTCTAGCTCATCCAATGGCGTTTTATTCTTGTCCGTGCTACTCAATAACTCCGTCCTCGCCTTCAAGTTGATGATATCTCCAGCCACTTTCAACAAATAAGGTGAGATGGCCGAGCGGTCTAAGGCGCTGTGTTCAGGTTTCATTCAAACCAGTGACGATTCGCAGTCTCGCAAGAGGCGTGGGTTCGAATCCCACTCTCATCATTACTTTTTGCCTGTATTCGCTCTATCCTTTTGATCCTAGGCCGTTTGTTGTTACTAGTCGTTGCTCTACAGATGCTTACTCATGCTTGTCTCGCCCCCACCTCCAACAGATAACAAACAACCTTTGATACCTACCTCCAATCTCATCACGCTGTCTCTGAGGTCCTGCATCGAGTTATGCGGCATTCCCTCCTCCGTTCTCCTGCAACTGGGCTGAAACATCGACATTTGTTACTTGCCAAGTACGTCACCAATTGTTTCCTTAACATCCCGCCGTCTTTTCCTGTATCTTCCGAGCCCTCGGACTTCTGACTCGTGAAGTTGTGAGTCGTGGATATGAGGAGTCCTTTTGAATGCAGCATCCCGAAACCACGCCTGGCTGGAAATGGCAGGATCTGGATCTAGACTGGGCCTCTGAGGGGGTAACCTCTGGCAAACGACGCGTCTTCCCTCCTCCCCGTGTTCCCATGAGCATCGAGTGCAGGGCCATCATTGGCCTGGCTACCGGGCCTTATTCCCCCCTCCTGTTGTCGCTCGTTTGCCGGGGTTCAGTGGGGAATCCTGCATGAAGCTGCGAGATATGCGCATCACTGGAGACTCGTTCGCCTCACACCCTTCCCTACCATGCCAGCCCGCTTCCCGCCGAGCCTCCTTATCAGCGCAAATGCGCCAATAGCGATTTTGCCGGGTTGACTCAGGGTTTCGTGCTAAAGCTTGGAGGCGTAGATGGCGCTTCTGTCCCTGGCCTTGATGCTCCTTGTTCGTTGTTGGTCGGGTTATCTGACTCTGAACTTTCCGAGACTGGCTTTTGACCTCCGCACGCGTGAACGACTTTTGACTTGGAACGAGCTGCTTCCGCCTCGAGGAGAGACAAGAAGAAAGGACCCAAGACTCCCGAGCCCCGAGACACCACACGCTCTAGCTGCCGTCCCCCCTTCAAGTGTTGGCTCTGTTTCCCCTCGTGATCGTCGTCGTCACGATATCTATCCCCTTTTGAGTTGTCATTACTCAACTTGCCTTACCCTTCATCATTGGCCTTCTCGTGGAACCTTGGTTAGCTAGCTAGATCTAGCACTGCCTTACCTGACCATTGCACCCGGTGACCACCTGTCAAATCTCCAAGCCTATCATCCCCCCATCATCCAGCCAAGCGCAGATCTCTCTTGCATCCAACATCCGTCCTATCATATATCGTCGATTCTCTACCTACCTTTACTGTGTTTTGATACTGGAAGCCCACTTCACTTTCCAGTCGCAAGCAATTACTACCAGGAACTATACACGTACAGCTGTCGTCTAGTGTTTTACGCCGCGACTTATTCAACATGGATGCTTATTCTATATGTTGCACTAGTCCTTCTGCCAGAAACACGTCCAGGATCTACCAAGATCTTTGGTCTACCCGGCTGCATACCCGGGTTGATCGCAATCAGGACCAGCTCCTGGGTAACCTTGCCGCCATGGACGGCTTCAAGCAGGTAAGTGAATCTCATACCTGGAGCAGCTACCGAACTTTTTGTCACATTGGACTCTCACAATGATTGTGGTGTTTCCGGTAATACTTGATGCCTCTAACTCCTGTCTTTGTCCTCTGCCGAATAGACACAAACCTGGACACAGCTGATCAAATGCCTCACAGCGCTGGAAAGGTGGTCCCTCCTCAAAACCACACGTTGCTGTAGTTGGAGCCGGCCTCTCCGGGCTTCGATGCGCAGATATCCTTCTGCAGCATGGATTTAAGGTTACGGTCATCGAGGGCCGTAACCGTGTCGGGGGCCGTCTGCATCAAGAAGTGCTCCCCAACGGACGCTTGGCCGATGTTGGACCCAACTGGATTCATGGTACAAAGGACAACCCCATGCTGGATCTGGCTAAGCAGACAAACACTTCTATTGGCACCTGGGACCTGACCTCGTGCGTGTTCAACGAGTCTGGAGATCTCTTTTCAATCAAAGAGGGTGAAGCCTATTCTGATATAATGTGGGACATTGTCCAGGATGCCTTCAAACACTCCAACAACAATTCCCAGGACATCGATGTGAAAGAAAGCCTTTACGATTTCTTTGAACGGAAGGTAGCCGAAAAGATTCCCAGCACTGAAGAAGACTATGAGAGGAAAAGAGACATTGTCTTTCAAGTATCAGAGTTATGGGGCGCCTTTGTTGGAAGCCCCATTGAGAGGCAAAGCTTGAAGTTCTTCTGGCTGGAGGAGTGCATTGAAGGAGGTAAGCGGACGCAGACTTCAACGAGTCATAACTTAGCTGACTCCCATCAGAGAACCTATTCTGCGCTGGGACGTACAAGCAAGTGCTGGATACTGTTGCAAAGCCAGCGCTTGACGGCGCCGAGATGAAGTTGCAGACCAAGGTGGAACGGATATCATACCGAAGCGAACCTGAAGACAAAGCAAAGGTAAAGGTGCAGGGTGGACAAACCCTCGAGTTTGATGAGGTCGTTGTCACTGCACCGCTCGGGTGGCTAAAACGGAATCTCGACGCTTTTGAGCCTGCGCTGCCGGTTCGCATGACCAAGGCCATTGACGCAATTAGTTATGGATGTTTAGAAAAGGTGAGTTCAGTGCATTGGGACAACAGCATGCATGCATGAGTCATAGTATTGAACCAGCATCCAGGTCTACATCACATTCCCCAAGGCGTTCTGGCTCGCGCGTGAAGGCGAAGACCGCAAAGCTGAGGGCTTTGTGCAGTGGCTCTCGCCTAATTATGCCCCCGACTCAAATCCCAAGAGATGGAACCAGGAGGTTGTGGAACTGGCCAGCTTGGCGCCCGAGGCTTCGCATCCCACGCTCCTGTTCTACACCTACGGCGAACAGTCGCAGTATATCACCGGCCGGCTGGCTGAGCTGTCAGATCCGCAGAAGAAAGACGACTTCCTCCTGGACTTCTTTAGGCCGTACTACTCTCGCCTACCGCATTACTCCGGGAGCGACCCCGACTGTAAGCCGACAGGCTGCATGCCGACGGACTGGCTCCACGACGAGCTGGCGGGCTTTGGCAGCTACAGCAACTTCCAAGTCGGGCTCGAAGAAGGCGATACGGATATCCGAACAATGCGGGAGGGCCTGCCGGATCACGGGCTGTGGCTAGCGGGTGAGCATACGGCGCCGTTTGTGGGTCTGGGGACGGCGACTGGAGCGTACTGGAGCGGCGAGTCAGTTGGGAGAAGGATAGCAGAGGCGTATGGACTGGCCAAGTAGAGGCCCCTGTGGTCAGATGGTATCTTAAGGCTATGTCAGCCTGAGATAATGACTTGTAACTTGTGAGATGTAACGGCCTATCTCGTCCTGGCAGCGGGGCTACAGTAGAATCGCAGGCTACAGCGAGAGGTCTTGTACCTGCTGCTCGCGTGAGCACAATAAGAAAGTGTGCCTCACAGTTTAGTCTATCTAGTCTAAATCTGCTCAAAGAGAACAATAATGCCATTACTTCCGTGATGTTGAAGGTTGCTTGCTGCTTGCTGTTGCAGCGGCCCTGACTTGTCCAGCTGCTGCCAGCGAAAGACAACATTCTGCACAGGGCAAAGAAATTGGACCAAACAAAGCGCCCACGCATTCGAAAAGAGAGAAATGCGTCCATGACGCGACTAACGCATGGCAGCAGCACGCATCAGAAGAGCATCCAAATGCTGGTGTCGCCGTTTTGGGCGTCGTCCAGGTGAAAGGGTGGGAGACTTGTCCATATCGATTAGGCGCCCTGAGACTCAAACCGCCCACTGAGAGCGCAATATACGGGTCAAATGACGCCCCTGGATGCGGCGAAAGATCCATCATGGAGGAACCCCTCACGTCACCGCATCCATGCCCTCTTTTTGGACCAGCTGCTAAGCCGAGTCACGAGCCTCATGTGATGGAGCTGAGAGCAGGATCCATTAGTAGGGCCCATCCAGACTTGTAACTTACAGGGTGTTGATGGCCACTATAGCGCCTGTAGCATCCCTTTATCTCTGAGCTATAGGCTCCACTCTCCCCCACTTGCCCGCGCGTTACCGCCTCAGCCATCCATGCGTAGGTACTTATCCATGTCGTGACTGTGACGCCGTGACGGTGACCCGACTCTTTGGGAAAGCGTGCCTAGACGCCTTTACCAACTCTATCTTCTTCTAACCTTTCAGTGTGCGCTGCCTCAGCCACGAAACCGCATCGTGAAACTTGAAGCTTCTATTCTACCTTTTCCATCCTTACTCCCATCTCCTACCCGCGCATCCCATGGCCTTTCGTCTTCTCTAATCATGCCCTACGGCCCCGCATCTTGGCCGGGGTCCTCCAGCTACCGATAGTACGCCGACGCCGGCATCTGCCTAGACGACGACTACAACGACGACGACCTTGTTGACCATCTGCAAATCGACGACCGACTGTAAACCTGTCTCCTTTCTTGCCTTCCCTCCTCGCTCGGGGCCGTCAGGGCAGCCCTCGATACGTCCTTTCCCACTCGAGCGACCCCGAAGCCGACATCATGGCGACCTTCTTCCAGTCGTTCCGGAGCTCCTCTATGCCAAAGAGGTTGCTCCGGTACGCTTTGTCGCGACTGGATTTTCTCGACGCCGAGGCTCTCGATATTGATAACCTCGACTTGGCACTGGGCAGGAACACCGTTCTCGAGTTTCGTGACGTCGGGGTCAACCTCAAGGTATGTCCCATGACCATGCGACCAGCCAAATGTTGATGTATGCTAACATATATCACAGAAACTTAACAAGCTGCTTCAGTTTCCCGTGACCTTCAAGATACAAAAGGCAAAGGTTCTATTGCTAAGAGTCACTATTCCCATGGATTTCTACACAAGCCCCATCCTCGTCGATCTCGATGGCGTCGGTATTGCGATGCAAGTCCTCGACGCGGAGCCCAAGCCAAGCCGCACCCCTGGCACCAAGACGCCCGACGAGGCCGACGTTGTACCCAATACAGTTGATCTGGCTCAGTCTTTTCTCGAAACGCAACCCAAATCAGAGCGGCGACAACTCGAGGATGCGTTGGTGGCAGAGACACAAGATCTGGGCGCTTCGGTATCCGTGAGCGACGATGGAAGTGAGGATGACCTGGCTTATGGAACAGGTCAAGCACTATCCCTGCCCGCATTCATGGCCGACTTTCTACAAGGCATTGTCGACCGCATGCAAGTTAAGATAAAGGATGTGTCTTTCCAAATCGATGTCGAGGTACCTATCGAGCCGAACTCAACCACAACCGAAATGGTCTCGTTCCAGGTGGCACTTGAAGGCATCGATGTTGAAGGCGTCACCACTCGCTCTTCTAACGACGACGGCTCGCCCGTAATCGTGCCCAAGGAGGGCAAGCGGCACGTCTCCTTGTCCAACGTGAGGGCATATCTTATATCCGAAGCAAACGTTTTCTCCGCCTTGGCTCGGTCTCCTTCAATAACATCGCCGTCCGTCGCTTCATCTCCAGCCATGACAAAAAACCCCCCATCTCGTCAGGCCACGACGCTCTCGCTCAGAAGCCTCCATGAGGAATCTGTTCCCTCATCGCACCCGAGCCTACACGAAGAGGGGTATATAGCCTCATCCCAGCATAGTCTCCAACATGAGGAGCCGTTATTCTCGTCACAACAAGGTCTTGGGCTTGGAAATTCTGTGGCTTTATCACAGCAAAGCCTTGGAGAACTCCATGATGCTATTGATGATCCCCTAGAACCCGAATATCCCCTTGACGATAGCGAACATGCGTTGTCTATTCCATACGATCTCTCTCATCATCAAGAAGACGACGGCGAGGAAAGCCCAGCTACTCCACGAGCCTCGATGTATCACGACTTCAACAACCCTCTCAACGACGATGCAATGTTCCATTCCACCATAGTCTCGGCTGGTCATCCATCGCATTCCACGACATTAGAGAGCGAAAGGCCACAGTGGACGAGTGTTGAGCGAGAGGCCAAGTCTGCCCCCACCTTGGATCTACCTACACAGCAAGCCAACACGGACGACGTCGGTTCACATATACCCGATGAGCAGCTCAGCCGATCTTCTTCAAGTGACAGTTTTGGGGTCAGATCAACAGATGATCTTGCTCGATCTCATATGTACACACACGAGGACGCCGAAAGCATGTACATGAGTGCCTTTTCGCAAACGAATGCGCAGTCAGCAGCGAATTTATCACCAGCTGCTTCTCATCACAGTTTGCCGCCACTGGAACAACCTGGCGAATCAACCGGAAATGCCGAAGGGTCGAATACTCCAGCCACAGAAAACGAGGTGCCAGCGTTAGAGGAATCCATCACGAAACCTCAAACGTCCCCAAGCGCACCGAGTGCCGAGTTGCAAGAATCCAGAAGGTTCATGCCAGGGGGCTGGGATGATGATTCCGATGAGCCGTCCCCATCAAAGACATTAGAATCGTCTCGTCTACGCAAACGCTCAATCCAGCCAAACAATGATCCCGTATCACCAGCAGACGCATCGGATAGCGAGTCTTCTGAACCGGCATTTTCCAGAGCTTGCATTGCTGAAGATGACCCTGAGTATCCGCGGACACCTATCAAACAGCAGGATGATGTTTCTACTCCCAAGGGCCCAACACGCTTGGTCAAAGAGATCTTGAATCTCAAGACGATCTCAATTTACATACCATCTCAACATCAGCACTTACATGTCCAGCCCGCATCACCCGAATCCGTAGCTCAGTTGTCCCAGTCACTAGGACGATCAGTATATCCTCAGGCACCCGGCGCCTTCTCAGTGCACGGAGCGACATCTACAAATCCACAAAGCCCACATTCATCAACCTCCGACGACACTTTGGAGGTGAACCTCTCTCCTATCAGCCTGCGCTTTGACACTTCCCTCGGATTCATACTTGCTATGGTTGTTGGCAAGTTACTGGAAGCCGTCAAAGAAAAGAAGGGTCCTTCCGTAGGAGACAGCAAGCCCGAAACAGGCACGAAGAAAGCGCCTGGCATCAAGCTGACAATTGAGGAGATCAAGCTCGACTTTCTCAACCGGCTAGGTGGAGTCTCAGATACTCCAGAGCGTTACTTGGACCCTTCTGCGTTCATATTTGACCAGGAAGTCCTTCTGAACACCACTCTTCAAAATTTGACTGTCTCAATATCTCACACAGAAGTCCCGTCGAAGTCAGCGATCAGAGGCAAGCCAACGACGCAACAAGCAACCTTGACCAAGATAGAAATGCAAAGCTTCCGTTTTGGCTACGCCAACGGTGATATTATATCTTTCGACGGCGGCAGGCCAATGAGCACATCTGTCAGGGATACGTTCCTGTCGACAGGGTCTGATGTCGGGATCAAAATTCTCCAGTCAGGCGACACCATCAAGACAGATATCGAAACCCTACCACTTGTGGTCCAGGTTGATTTACGACGACTCGACGAGACTTTCAGCTGGTTTGGTGGGCTGAGCAGCTTTCTTAATATGAGTGCATCAATTGCATCAAGCCCTTCGCCTACACCCAAGCCAGCTCCTATACCGCAACAGAAGCCTCGAGGTGTACGCTTTGACACGCCGATTGACCCAACGGACAAATCTGCCGCAGCGGAGAACAAGGTAAACCTGCGAATTGGGGGCGTCTGGGTCGAACTCGTTGGTAGAGACTGCAGCCTCACCGCGGAAACAAGCGCCATCAAGGTCGTGAGCCGAGACGAGGGTATTGGAATGGCGTGCAGCATGATGCGTATGTCGGGGCCGTATCTCAAAAACTCGACCTCGGATCCTGCCATCAGCACTGAGATCACTGGTGTGCGTGTCGATTTCTTGATGGCACCACAAGACTCCGATCTTGAGAGGCTGCTCGAACTCATTATCCCGTCAAAGCTCAAGTTCGATAACGGAAACGATGAGATCATGGTCGACACCCTGCTGCGCCAAAGACGAAAAGGGTCTGTCTTAAGACTTTCTGTTGACACGGTCAATGTTCGCGTTCAAAACATGGGACAACTCTCAGTCCTACCGAATCTGGGCGAGGAGATTGCGAAGCTCTCTACCGTTGCAAAGTACCTACCAGAGGACGACCGCCCAGGTCTATTGACCTTGGGCAAGATTCAGAACTTGGGTGTGAGTGTCGACTTTGGAGGCAAGCTAGGTTATTTGGCCGCGGACGTCAAGGAGTTGCATGTCGGCCACATCAGCATGCCCTCTCTCGTTGCCATTGCGATTCACGGCATCTCTCTTAAAAGGAACCGATCAGAAGAATTGGTCAGCACTGCGAATTTCGGCGCCAAAGACCTCTCACCTCGAGGTCCAATCATAATGGCAAGGATGATCGGAGACGAGATGGAGCCGGTTATCAAGTTGAAGATGCAAGATCTATGCATAGAGTACCGAGTCCCTTTCATCATGGACATTCTGGACCTTGGAGCAGACGCAACCCCGCAAGACTTTGAGGCCTGCCTCGCTGCGTCGGTAGCGAATTTGGGGGATCAAGCACACCATGCCCTCGCAGGGCAGCCGAGCTCCCCAACCGACAAGTCCAAGGCTGCAAAGCCAATGACTGTAGACGTCGGGTTTCATGACTGTCTGGTGGGGCTGAATCCGCTGGGCCAGTCTTCCAAGATGGTTATCGTGCTTACGGATGCTCACCTCGTAGCTGTACTTCCCAAGGACGTGGAGACAAACGCTGTTTTTTCCATAAACAAGTCATCTATCTTGCTCATCAACGACGTCTCTGAGCTCTCAGAAAACGAGTTGCCAGCCAACCAAAGACCCCGCGCATCATCTTCAACATCCCGCCAGGTGGCTGACATGTGCGCGCGAGGATACGTAGACATTTGCTACATCTCGTCCGCCAAGGTAAGTGTTGATGTCAAAGCACTTGAAGACGGAGAAAGGCAGCTCAATGTTGAGCTCAAGGACGACCTCCTCGTCTTGGAAACCTGCGCAGACTCGATGCAAACTCTGATTGCATTGGCCAACGCTCTTAAGCCACCGACACCGCCAAGCAAAGAGAACAAGTATCGAACGAAAGTTATCCCAGTTCAAGATCTTCTGGCGTCGATCTCAGCCGAAGCGTTCGGGAAGCCCGAGGGTGAATACGATTTTGACCAAGACTTTGCTGGGGCCCAAGAAATGGCGGGGAGTGGTTCCGAAGCCGGCTACGCTTCAGACAGCCCATTGCAGGTTGAGTCTCAATTCTATGACGAGCAGCCCGTTGGCGAGGAGCTCTTCGACGCCACAAGCAGTTCGTTCATATCCCCCGACACCAAGATGAAGGACTCCCATGACGGCGTGCTCTTGGCGGGTTTTGATCCATCAAGCCTGCACTCTGAAGAGCTGGACGACCTTGTGATTCACGAAGATTACTACGACTACGGCGCTTCTAAGGCCAGCGAAGCCAAAGTGTGGAATTCGAATAGGAACTCCTATGACAGGGCCCCGATCAATCTTGTTAAGCGCAGCCCGCTCAAGGTTTCGGTACGAGACGTCCATGTGATATGGAATCTCTTTGATGGATACGATTGGGCCCATACCCGGGATATCATTACCAAAGCTGTTCAGGACGTCGAAGCCAAGGCGTACGAGCGTCAAAGTCGAGCCGGCCAGGTCCCCGCTTACGAAGAGGATTTTGAAGACGAGGAGGCTATTGGAGACTTTCTCTTCAACTCGATTTACATCGGCATTCCGGCCAACCGCGATCCTCATGAGCTCTCTCGCGCTATTAACGAAGGCTTGAACGACAATGCAACTGAGACGGAATCTGTTGCAACCACTACTTTCACTTCAGCAACTAACAGGACCGCGCGTTCCCGTCAACCGAAATCAAAGAGACTTAAGCTCAAGCGCAGCAAGCACCACAAGATCACATTCGAGCTGCAAGGCATTGACGTGGACATGTTCGTATTTCCACCCAACTCCGGCGAGACCTTGAACAGTATCGACGTCCGCGTGAGGAACCTGGACATTTTCGACCATGTGCCTACGTCGACTTGGAAGAAGTTTGTGACGTACGATCAAGATATGGGAGAACGAGAGATGGGCACCAGTATGGTTCATCTCGAGTTACTCAACGTCAAACCGCAGCCGTCGCTTGAGGCGTCTGAGATGGTTCTGCGGGCAACTCTTCTTCCTCTGAGACTACACGTTGACCAGGATGCCTTGGACTTTATTACACGTTTCTTCGAGTTCAAAGACGACAATGTGCCCGTTCATTCGTCCAAGAGCGATGTACCTTTCCTCCAGAGGGCAGAAGTGAACGATGTACCGGTGAAGCTCGACTTCAAGCCCAAACGGGTCGATTACGCCGGCCTCCGATCTGGACATACGACCGAGTTCATGAACTTTATTGTGCTTGAGGAGGCAAGAATGACGCTGCGGCACGTCATCATCTACGGTGTGTCTGGTTTTGATCGGCTGGGTCAGACACTCAATGACATTTGGACGCCCGATGTTAAGGCAAACCAACTACCTGGCATCTTGGCTGGTCTTGCACCAGTCCGTTCGATCGTCAACGTGGGCAGCGGCTTTAGGGAACTTGTCGAGATACCCCTTCGCGAATACAAGAAGGATGGCCGCGTCATCCGCAGCATTTCCAAGGGTGCTATAGCTTTTGCTCGCACAACGGGCACGGAGCTGGTCAAACTTGGGGCCAAACTAGCCGTGGGCACACAGTACGCCCTTCAAGGCGCTGAAGGCATGCTTTCAGAACCACCGCAGGCGTATGAGGGCTGGGACGAAGACGACATTGACCCAGAGGGCCAGAAGCAGATCTCTCTGTATTCAGACCAGCCCCCGGGCGTCTTGTCAGGCCTGAAAGGCGGATATCGCTCCCTGGCTAGGGATGTCAACCTCGTTCGCGATGCCATCATCGCTGTGCCGGGAGAAGTGATGGAGAGCTCGTCGGCGACTGATGCTGCCAAGGCTGTAATGAAGCGAGCACCGACCATCATCTTCCGACCTGCAGTCGGGGTTTCGAGAGCACTTGGCAAGGCATTGATGGGAGCGACGAATTCTATTGATCCGCACAACCGACGACGAATTGAGGAGGTAGGTTCACACTTTATACCCTTGCTGGCACTCTTGACTAACGAGCATTCAGAAATACAAGAAATATTGATCTCATCATCTATGGCCGCTGGCCCAGGATACCATAGGGGAGCAATCTCGGCGTTCTGATATTGTGATCCCGACCATACCCTGGCATAATTGGTGTCACACCTATCTCTTTCTTTATGTTCTCATCTGAGTTTTGTCCTTTTCAAATCATATAGCGGTGCTCTGGGCTGGGATATTCTGTCGTTTTGAGATAGGGTCTTACATGCATGCACTCATTCAAGATAGAAGGCGAAAACGGGACACGAGTGTAGATGCATAGACATTGAAGAAGGGAGACATGGGTCGAAAGATTTTTTAGTTTGGAGTAAGGTCTGTTATGGAATTAGTGTGGATGTGGGTTGGAGCTGGTCACCGGGCATTGGCGGTTATTTGAGTTATGTTGTAGATATGTATCCCAGAATGAATGTTGGTATCTCATGAGCTGTGATTTCTATACAAGAGGCAAAGCTTGTGATCTATCATCTAGCAGTTACTTTCTCGGATGAACCGCTCATCTCTACCACCAACGCCTCGCTCACCTATCAACAAGACGTTTCACTTTGTTTATAGCAACTTCCCTCAGAAGCCATCGTCAGGAATGCCCTTTTCCCTTTCCGAAGCCTTCCTCGCCTGGTTCATGTCAACCCACCAGCGATGGCTCCCATCCGACCCTGTCCAATCACCAGCCTCGTCAATCTCATCCCACGGCTTGGGGCTGAGGATATAGTGCACGTTCTTTACATTCTCATCACGCCAGATGGCATCATGCACGCCCTCCCGCCGCATAGTCTTGAGGGCGTTGTAGGTGTACGGCAGCGCGACCCAGCGCTCGCGGTACAGGTCCGACAGCAGCGACTGATCGGCAAAGTCCATGTTGACGGCGTCGGCCTCCATGTGCGCGAGGATCTGCTCGTACAGGGCCTTTGAGGGGTTGACGACCTGCAGGCCGCCGTTCATGAAGCCGAGGGGCCCGACCGAAGGGTCCGCGGCCACTGTCTGCGCCGCGTCGGGCGTCGAGTGCTGCGAGGTGAAGGCGCAGTTCTCGCGGACCCAGTCCTTGGGGTAGTGAGGCTTCTTGAGGGGGTTGCAGACGCAGGCGTGTCCCGCGGCAAAGACACGCTTGCTGGTGGTGCTATCGCCCGTGTCGGCCAGCGCGGGCGGGTCGAGCTCGAGGTCCATCAGCTCGTCCATGTTGCGCAGGACAAGCATGTCCGAGTCGAGCTGGACGACGCGGTCGTACTCTGTGAGGGAGAAGGGCGTGAGCTTGCTCCAGCAGTCGTAGAAGCGCGGGTCATTGGAGAAGTCGCGGTCCTGCGTCGGGACAAGGTAGGGGATGCGCTGGGAGGCGATGCCGCGGGCGCGCAGGGCGGCGTGGCCCTCGGGCGGGAACGAGTCGGTGTATAGGGCGACGAGAGGGTATCGCGAGCCCGAGGTCCGGAGGGAGTGGTCGAGCGTGAGGAGGCCCGAGAGATAGTCCAGGTTGGTGATAAGGGTTGTCCAGACTGGGGTTGGCTTTTAGCTTGTGGTGTTGAGAGGGGGGGTCAACTTGGAGGGATGTCACCTTTGGCCGAGTCTACGGCGCGTTTCCGAGGCTCTGAATCTGCCATTCTGAGGGTATCCGAGGGGGTTGCTGTGGGTTAACGATGGGGGTGCGTTATCGCGAAGTTGCAAAGAATGTCTAGTTCTGCTGGGGGAGGGGTAGTTTAACAAGTGACCAGCAATGGAGAGGTTTTGGTGATACACGAGCAGCTTGAGAAGGACAGGAAGAATAAATGTGGCTATTCTCGGGTCAACGTCTATAAAAATCCCATGGTTCGAAATAGCCTCAATCTCAAAATGCATAATCATGAGCCGTCGATATCAATATTCTGCCCTGGTTCCAGGGCGTAGCGGGGCAGCATTTTCGGGGTCCAAATGACGCCATCGACGATCTTGGTCGTAAGGTACGATTCGAGAAGAGCGTCAATATTTACAGATCTTGCGATGTGAAAACTAAAAACAACTCAGGTGTAGTTGTAGAGGAGAAAGGAATAACATGGAGACATTGTATCCCCTCGCACCGAATCCAATCCGGTTGTCAAGTTCAATGACATGAGATTGATCTTATCTGATCAGCATATCATCACATCTACAAGGCCCCTAGACCAGGGACATGCTAGCTAGCACCAAAGCTTCTCTCATCGGCAATGCAAGTGCTACTCGCCAAGCCTCAGGCCTCCATGAATGAGTCTCATGACATCTTCATCGCCGAGCTTTCCTCTCCATCCGATCCGCAGACGCGGCTCCGAGCAGTGACTGCAACCGCTATCGGGCATGTATCCCCGTTGCGGCTCGTGACAACCAAGGCTTCGGGGACCGTCCGAGACTGGATAGCCGGTGCTTGCTTTCGACCGAAGCCTTGAAAGAGTCATAGGATCTTGACCGTTATGGCAATGCTGGACTGGGTCATGGAGCAATGCCGATGATGCTTGAAACTGTTCCGAGTACAGGGGAGATGCACACTCCGAAACACCACAACTCTCTAGGTAGTTAGCTGTGTGTATGTAGAAAGCTACCCCAAGGCAGCAGCAGACATAATGGCTCGCAAGCACATGGACGTAAGATAACGCAAGGCCGGAAATCAACTCCGGCTATGGCATGGTTCGATATCGCAGAGCATGTGAAGATAACCTAGAGTCATGTTGGTGATAACACTCTGAATAACCAATTTAACGTTAGTTACGATTATGTCGGCGTCGACACTGTTGACTTCACGTACCAGTCTAGCAAAGGACCGATTTGATATCTTGACCGGTAATGTCACCAATTGAGTCATTAGCTGCCAAACCCGTAATGTTTCGCAAGAGGCCAAAAGGCCTCAGGCCTAAATGATAAACAATTCTCCAAAAATCCTCGCTCGCCAGTGGTTGATTAGTAGATCGTCAGCCTATGTATTTTTGTTGAGCGTTGTCATGCCCAGTTACTACGATACCCCTGAAGAACCCCCTAATCTTCAAAAGTACACATCTTCAATGCTTGACCGCACGTAGCAAAAGCAACTCCGTCGAAGCCCCAAGCTACGGAGGTCATCCCGGTCTCCGTCCTGTTACGGTGAGCCCAAGGTGAAGCCGGCGACAGCGTCTGGAGGGGGTCCAGTTCAACAGTTTCCCGCCCGGGGCCGCCGCAATTCCAACAATAGCAACGCCAGCAGATTCGGTCCGGGCTTAGTCGTGGCGGCGCGCTGCCCTCCATTCCCAACGCACCGCCCTGTCTCGACTTTCCCCTGTCTCGCCTGAGCTTTCCACTGGATCTGTGCTTCTGGACACCGAATTTGATATCGTGGTGCCAAGGACATAGCTCAACAATTAGACACGTGCACACCTCAAGATTCGCACAGTCTAGGACCAGGGAAGCTAGACAGCACAATGCTTCATGTCCGCCTCTTTGTTGTTCTCTGTATCCAAGGATGACCATAGTTCTCCGAACTCCAGGCTCGTAAGTACGAGATCTCTCGATCTGATAACTCAAATGCCGAATCTCTGACATCGGAGGTTCTCCGTCCGGTGGCCCGAGGCTATTCAGAGGAAGAACCCCAATCAAGGTGCCAAAGGCGTTGGCGACCTGGGACGGAGTCTGCTCTCTCTCCCCGGCCCAAAGGGGACTCCCAAGCAACCGAGCTGGCGGATTCCTGGCGGGCCTTTCGGTGTCACGGGTCCCCTCCCGGTGTGGGAGCTCTTGTGGTGCCCTGTGCGTGTGCTTGAGCTTCCCCAGTACCGTGCCGACATGCGCTTTGGCCGGCCGTGGTGCCGCTTTAAGATACTCGAGCGTGATGTCGTGCTAAGAAAAAGCCAATCGAGGTGAGTCGTCAGCTCACATTGATTGATTCTGGAAGTTTGACAAAGGTAGAGAGGAGCTTGATGATGGATTGCGTGTCTGAGAGGCAAAGCTGGTCAGTCTGGCGTAATTCGTCTTGAATTGTTGGCGGAGTACAACGGACTGTGCCTTTGCTGGAACGATCTGGAACTCGTAGCTTTCTGACCGCCTTACCAAGGCCGAGTCGTCAATTGGCTCGTCTCTGGCGATCTTTCAGTGAGAGACAGGCACAGCCCACGTGTGCCGGATCACTATGCTTGTGTGCCCCTGCCGAGATTCCTCAGCGCGACCGCGTCCTCTGACTTGCTGGTGGCAAGCAACGAAGCTTGAGATATGGGGAGGGTTTAAAGCGGCGCTACTCCACCAAAACAAGGCCCTTGACTTGCCCGCCAGCCCGCGTGTGGGGATCTCCCAGTAGACCCATGTCGAGCTGTCTCAACGAGTTCGTGTGCTTTTGTTGCGACAGCAGGGCGCCTGGAGCTGTAAGGATGGGGCGATACCAGCGTTGCCGTCGGCGTGCTGCGACACTCTTTGCATAGTGCTTGTCGACACCTGACGCCACTGTTGCCCTGCTTGCCTGTTATCTTGACGGCCGTGGTATCGCGACGTGTTGTACGTCCAAGTACGTGGCAGATAGGGCATTCGCACGTCCAGCTTTGCTTCTTCCCCCTCACCTCATGTCTTTGGACATTGACGGCTCAACCAGTAGTCTGTGGTTAGGGATGAGCAGGAGCCAGGCCATTTTAGCGACCTGTAAACTCCATATTTGTCCCCTTTTCCTATGCCGGGGATAGATCCGTCTGTAATTAGAAGCTGGAGGGAACAATAGCTAAAGAGACTCTGGACGCTGGCCTGGACTGGGGTCTCGACGAGGCTGTTGATTGGATCTCAACATCCAAGCCATTAGCAATGATGGATGGCCCACTTGCATAGCGGCCGGCATTCGGTATTTCGTCGCAGAGTTGGGAGAACTCCTCGTTTCCCTGTTGATGCTGCTGATCTGTTTGCTGCAAGGTATGTGCACCGCTGTTGCAGACAAGACAGTGACGGGTGACAATGATCCGACCTGTGCGTTTTCCTTTTTCTGTTAGACGGCGGCTGGATCGTGGTGGTGTGTAGAGTTGTTTCGTACTGCCGTTTTGCCTCAATTCGATTGTATGTAGCAGAAGAAAATACTCACACTGGTAGTCAGTTGCGCAATGGATGCAATGTACCTTCCCGCGCTAACTAGACCCCAAGCTGTTTGACACTAGGTAGGTCGGGAAGTAGTGGATGTGCGTGACTCCTTCCCCAGCACTTCCCCCATATCATACAACTTGTACATAAGGTACATCTAGAAGCTCCCCCTCCCACCTTCTCGTCACCTCATCCCCCCATTTGTTCTTATCTCGCCCTGGTCTCACCTCAATTCCAAGCGCAGTACATAAATCCTCCCTCCCCCCC
>JABEYC010000630.1:0-47328 GCA_013266195.1 Fusarium zealandicum | reverse complement strand
ACCTTATACTAATTACTTTAAAAATACTATATTAACTTATTTAATACTTAATCTTTACTGGAATAGTAAGTTAGTAAACTACTTAACCTATAGGTATAGCTAGTATGTATACAATATATAATACCGGTTAAACTACGGTAAACCTACAAGCGAGTGTATATTAACAACCTGCTCTCTTGTCTTTCCCTGCTTACTTTTTTCTACTTCACTATTACACTACTCGCGTCTTTAAATAATTTTTAAAGTCTAGCAAACTATGGCTCCATTATCTCTTCTATCAGGTGTCTTCAGCGGTTCTAGTAAACGCGCGAACAAACATTACCATCGGGACCGAGGCCAGCTATCGCCCGTATCCATCCAGAAGAAGACGATGCAGCCCGCACACGTCACACAATCGTCGTTAGCAACGTTGTCTGATGACCTTATTCTATATATCCTTGATATATTGCAGGATATGAGTCCAAAGAGTATACTCTTCTGTATGTCGGTGTGCTCGTCCTTCTACTACCACGCTCGACATGTACGGCATCGCGAACTATCCATCGATATCGGCAGCAATGACTCGATAGAGCGTCTCGGACTTGCGTCAAAGAATAATCTGCTGCCTGCTGTCCGCACCTTGAAAGTGTCCGGCAATGGCCAGCTGCCATCAACCCTTGGCGACACGCTGCAAGGAATGACGGGGCTTCGCAATGTTGAATGGAGTGCTGCGTCAATCACAGAGCCCATTCTTCAAACCCTGCAATCCTCTCCTCACACGACACTCGACATAAAAATCACCGACAATACGAAGCAGCTGCTAGCTGAACTGCCAGGAAGCATTGTCCTCTCCTCGGTGAGCGTAAACATAACATACGCCACCGCGGAGGATTGTACTCAGGTCACGCAGCCTCTGAAACAAGTACTGCTATCATGCCCAAACCTGCGCAAATTATCACTAAATCTGACACGGCCAAGTCGAGGTTGTGTTGCACCTGACCCTCCAGCTCAATATGTTGGCATCGGCTTCGCGGCTGGTGAGAGACCACGTCCGCTCCAAGAGCTACGCATCTCCAGCTACCCATGGGGTTACAGATCTCCCAGCCCGAATGGCGGCGGCGTCAACTGCATCGGATATCCGGAGCATGGATTGGAGATGGACTACTGGACTGATCACTTTGACTGGTCATGCCTGGCCCTTTTGGAAGATGCTTCGGTCATATTCGCCCACAAGGTTGTGAGGAAGCTCACTGCACTGAAACACGTCCACTTTACTTATAGCCAAGCCCCCGTGGATAAGCAATTCTTTGAATTGGTGCCATCAGCGTTGGAGTCGATCCACGTCCCCACACTGGATAGCATTGGCATCAACAGCCTTGCACAGCATGCGTTGTCCCTCCGCAAGCTTCATATCCACCAGCAGCAGCGGCAGATGGATCAATGGAGAGATCGCATCATCTCCAATGACAATCTTACCTCGATATGTGAAATTCTCCCTCAGCTCCGCGAGGTCGGCATCGATATTGCGAGGGATGGAAACGACTGGCCGTACACGACGCTTGATATCCTGGCCACTCTTCCACGCCTACAAAGACTCGATTTATGGTTCGAACTCGGAAATGCGCGGGAAACAGTCCCAACGCCGTATCTCGCCATGGCCCAGGCTTCTGAGCTATTTGGTTATCTACGCAAGCGTTCGTCCACTCTGGACTGTCTATACCTTCACTCTGGCTGTCCGCCGCCTACCTCAGAATTCGGTTTCGTGACAGAGGAGTCGTACTGGCCAACTCAGAACTCGACCAGCTTTGTGTGCCAACCTGCTGAAAACCACGATGGTGCTGCACAAGGACTCTTCAGTGTTACGTGCCCAAAGCTAAGTGATAGGTTGAATCACAAGGCCCAGTGCATCTTGAGAGGGAAAGAAGATTCGGCGGGTTTTGAGGAACATGGGATCGATTTTAGGGTGGCCCTTCAAGGACCGATTCCGTTACAAGAGTGGATGGATCTGAGGAATGGGAAAACGTAAGTAACAAGACATTTCAACAAAGACTTTGGGTTCCATATCTAACTTCATAACCAAGGCCATCACACGGGAACAAGGATAAAGATAAAGCGAGGCATATAGCGCTCGGTATACGACACGTTTTGAAAAGGCGCCAGCGTTGAGATTGCAAGCGCTAAAACACATATATTCTCCCTGGCAATCAATGATTTATAGACTATCTTCGTACTGGAATGATTGGTTATGGCTGAGCGGTTGCGCAAAGGTAGAACGTGGTATCTTGCAAAATCCTGGTCTATATTTCGTGGATCATACAAGGGGATAGAATATGTTGGCCTAAAGTGTAGCCCCAACGCTCTGGGTCCATCTATTCACCAGCGTTAAGAAGTCTAGGTGCACCCCATGTGGTCGCAGGCGACATACACATCTCTGCAAAAACACGATAGTTATCCGCGTTCATGAGTGCTCTTTTGGGTTCCGAAAGCGCAAGGTAATAACAGCGGTTGAAGCCGTATGCCACCTGACCCTCGGCGAAATGAGGGCTTGTATGGTCGAGATCTGGAAGAACAGTTAGCCCAGAGGTGCATCGAGAGAATAAAAAGCAGAGGCATCACAGGGAAAACTCACATGTATTCATGTCGACGGCGTGAATCATTTCGTGTAGGATGGTACCGGCCGCAGACTTGTAGTGGTTGGGATCGGGGTCTTTACCCTCTGTCGGGTACCCCAGGGTTAAGGCACCCTTCCAGTCGCTGCCAAACTGGTTCGAGCAGAACAGAATCCCGACCAGTAATTCGTCTGGGACTTGGCCGTTGGAGGATATATAACGGCCCTTGAAAGTTCGACCCATGGTCTCGCCATCGGTGCAGGGCCGCGAGGCCTCGCCATGTGCTGTCCCGTTGGGTTAGTCAATGCTGCTTTGGATGAGGATGGTTACTCAACGTACGACCACCGGCCGTGAATAGTAGGACCAGAACATCGTCCGTGCCGGGTATTGTGGCGTACCATGCGCCGTTCAGATCTGCAAGACGTTAGCACAACGCCATATTTCGCAGTCAAGGGCTCTCACAGTCTGCGACTACTCCCCAAGTCAAACTATTTCCCGAGCAGAAGAGAAAGCCCGAGTTCTGACGCATCAAGCCCTCAGCTCGGGCATAGACACCTGTACACGCCGTCAGATTCCAGTGTCCCAAGCAGTTGGGCCATGAAGTTATTACTCGAGACCTGCCTAAGTGTATCTTTGGCGGCATTATCCAGGCCCGCTAACTTTGAGAAGGGGAACTTGAGCCCCCACATGTATTTTGCGGCATTTGCAGCTCGCGAGTTTGTGCTTCTAGGCACGATTCCCCTCGCGTTGACCAGCGTGTCGATGGTAGACTGGGCGTTGGAGGCCATGGCTACGGCGCTATCCCAAAGGGCATCGACGGATGCTCCGTTGATGTTGACGCTGTCGCAGCCTAGAGTGGTCCATGAGACATCGGCGCGGCATCGTTCAAAGGCGAGGTAGCCCAGAAGGCTCTTGAACAGGTTAACGGTCCGCATCGCAAGACGGGCAGAAACAAACGAAGCTCTGGGGGCAGAATTTGGCCGTCACCTTTGGTAGCAATCGTGGGATTCTTATCAGAGCTCCAATGTCTGAAGCATCCACGCCCAGGGTTCAAGGCCCAGTAACGAGGTCGTATGTGGCTAATTATCATGGTGCCACCATCCGGAGACGACTAACCGGCAATGGCTTTATATCCCCCATCTGGTGAGATGATCTGCCGGTGAATACGGTAGTTACCTGTCATGTCAGCGCTAGAGGTCACAGCGCTAGAGGTGTCAGCACTAGAGGTGTAGGCGGGAGGGAACTAGAGGCGGGATATAGATAATGCCGAATTATTAAGCGCCGGAAATTAGGTCCGAGGCTACGCTTCCAGGGGTAGTCAATGCTGTTTCACGATATCCCCTAAGCAGCGGAAAGGATAGTCTAAGCGACTGGTACCTAGGCCCGTATTTGTTGAAGCTCGGCAACATGATAACCTCTTGTTGTGCTCCGAATCTGGGTAACGTGCCGATTACGGCAGGGTTATGCGTGGATCAAGGCTAGAATCAGAGGACTTTTGCTTCCAGGGTCGAGCATAGCCTCACCATCAGTCGCGTGAGACGAGTTTCTCCTGGCGCTATCATACCCACCCAAGGTGTCCTTGGTCAACATCTCAGGTCTATCCATCTTTGCCTAGTTTAATAAGCCTCCTTATCTCCTCCGAATGGGCTACTCTTCACCTTGAAGCCATACGTCGTTAATGCCAGAAGACTACAGTCACCGATCATGGACGGCTGGCTAAAGATGCTCTGGCAGACTGCCTTGGCTCTCCTTTGTTTGTTGAGCATTAGCTCAGCTCTTCCTACCAATGATCATTACCAAGACTATCGACCGGTCGTTGCCGCTCATCCCTTTGCCGGTTTTGCTATGGCTGGCAGCAAGCGTGCCGACAAGTCGCTTGAGCTGCGAATTCTGAGCCTAGGCGCGTCTATCATGAGCGGCGTTGGATCTAGCAATGAGAACGGGTAGGAATCCCGTATAAGTCGTATTGACCCAGTCAGGCTCACAGTTGGCTAGTTGTCGAAAATTCCTAAGAGATGCACTGAGACTCGATGGATACCCTGTCAATATGGTCGGATCCCTCAATAAGGGCACAAGTAAGAGACTGCCTCAACTGTTTGTTCCACATTTTCCTGACTTGAATTACCACAACAGTGAAAGACAACGATCATGAGGCAGTCCCAGGAGATGTCCTCACCCAGGTTCTTGCCAGGGTGCCAAAATCCACCGGTTTCAAGGTCAGTATGCTACAAGAGTAATACATGTCTAGTTGCTGATACAGTCTGTCTTATAGCCTAACCTGGTCATTATCAACGCCGGCACCAATGATGCCAACACCCCCGTGGATCCCGCCAATGCCGGTGGCCGTATGAACAATATCCTTAATGCCCTGTGGAAGGCTGATGGCATGTCTGAAACCTGCCTCATTGTCTCAACACTGATCCCAACCGACAATGCCAACGGGGCGAGGAATCAGGGCTCCATCAATGACCAGTATCGGACGCTTGTCAAACAGCGTGCCGCAGAGGGCAAATGCATCTACATGGCCGACATGTGGCCCCAGGGCCAGCAGTGGTTTGATCTCAGCACGGATTACCTCGCCGGAGAGTCGCCCAAGGTCCATCCGAATGTCTGTACTCCCTGAATTCCCCCTACTCCATATCCTGATCTAATCTGACAACTTGTGCAGGATTTCGGCCATGCAAAGATGGCAGCTGTTTACTACAACGCCATTAACCAGGCTCTCGATGACAATCGTGTCGTTCAACCTGGCAAGTTTACCCAAGGCTCAAGTGTCTGCCCCAAGTACAGCGGAGAGGGTATAGATGCTGGCGGCCTGACGCAGCGTGGCTCCGGTTACAGTGACGGCATTTACTATCACGACAGTGTGCAATCAGACGTGAGTACCAACTACCGTATATGTCAATGTTTGACGCGGGTTGCTAAATTTGAGGCACTCTATAGGTTTTGTTCACTGCCGACAGTGATTGGGATCGTGGGCAGTGGAAGTTTGCCCGGTTGTTTGATCGGAGATACGACGATCTTGTTGCCTGGATCAATAAGACAAGTACTTCACAAGTATACGCCGTGTGGTAAGTCATGTTGACACATGTTGCCAGCTTGAGCGTCATGCTAACTGTGGTCAATCAGGGCCAACTCGGGAGACGGCAAAGCAAAGTTCACTAAAGCGAGTGACTTGATTCCAGACCTCGACTGCAAATACGCTGAAGGCGTCAACTTCATTGACATGAATGCAGATGGCCTCGATGACCTCGTCTATATTGACGCGGATGGCAATGCATATCTCTCTATCAACCAGGGAGATGGCAACCGCGCAGCAGGAAAGCCACCTACTTTCAAGCGAGTCAGCAGCACAGCTTTGATCAAGAAAACTGAAGGGAAGAAGAGGGATCGCGTGGTGCTAGCCGACATCGACGGTGATGGTCGAGGAGATTATGGTACCCTCGATGACGCCGGAAATGTCTTCTTCTGGAGGAACGGATGGATTGACGACCTTCCGAAATATTGGCAGTATCTTGGTAAGAGATTTACAGGCAAGAACAAGGGTGACGTCCGAGGGGTACGATTTGAGGACATCAACGGCGACGTAAGACGACCTAGTCCTTCTGACGATAACCAGACTGACCGTGTTTAGGGACGCGATGACTGGATCTGGCTTGATGATGTTGGAAAGGGCGACGTCTACACTAATGGCCGAAGCTGTGCCACGGGTAAAGAGGGCGACGGCCTCAACGTGGCCTGGCGCGTCGGCTTCAAAAAGGGTGAATCATCAGGTCCTGCTTTCAAGGGCATGGGCTCCTACGTCACCAAAGAGGAAGACTATCTTCGCAACCGCATCCACTTTGCCCGAATCTATGGACAGTCAACAGTGTTTGGGAATCTGCCCAAGCAAGACTATGTCTTTATGCAGCACACAAAGGTTGGCAAAAAACATCGTTTCCAGATGCGCGTGTGGAAGAACACGGGCTCGGGGGGCACCAAGCTGCTAGCAGATGGTAACAAATACTGCAACATGATGGGCCATGGTAACGGCATGGTTGACTATGTCTGGGCATACCAAGGCGGTAAGATGGAGATGTGGGCGAACCGTGGGAAGGGGTCTATCTCCAACTCGGACCCGGACGGCTACTGGAACTACCAGGGAACCATCTGGACGCCATCGCAGGAGATGGACCGCAGAGACCTGCATCTTGCTGACTGGGATGGCGATGGAGCTTGCGATATTATACACGTCAATCCAAAGGGGGGCTCCGTCCAGGTCTGGATCAACAACTATCCCAAGACGGGTAAATGGGCGTGGACACACCAAGGAAACCCGGCTCCTGCCTTGAGTTGCTCCCAGAGCCGAGGTCTTGGCCTCTATGATCTGGCTGTGCGGTTTGCTGACATCACGGGTAACGGCCGCGCCGACTATCTCTGTATCGAGCCGGGTAGTAGAACTACAGGCTTTATCCACAATGACGACGGCAGCTGGAAGAACGCTGGCCAGATCAAGGTTTCTATCGACAAGGACCGGGCCAACCTGCGATGGGCTGATGTCAACGGCGACGGCCGTGACGATCTGCTCTGGGTTGAGAAGCAGTCGGGAGATGCCTTTGTCTACTACAACCATGGCCCCAGCAACCCAGATACCACGCTCGGCTCGACCTTTTCTTGGGCGAAGCAGGACAAGGTAGCCTATGCCGGTAATGCCCAAGGATCCTGCGAGTTCTGGACAGACATTGACGGTAACGGTCGGGCTGACGAACACTTCGTCCTGGGCACGTTCAACAACGAAGCCAGAACAGCACTGGCTCCGGATTGTGGGCTCCGTGACAAGACTGGAGACGACGGGGAACCGTCAAACTCCTTACCTGCAGTCCCTGGAGCCGGTAATGGCGGAGGCGGAGGTGAAGGTGGAGGTGAAGGTGGAGGTGGCGGCAGTGGAGGAGGAGGCAGCGGAGATGGTGATGGTGATGGTCAAGTACTCGTGCCTCCTATCGTCTGGGCCGATCCTCATCCAACTGTCGGGTGTGTTCCCCCTTGCACGCTGATCTGGCCACCACTTCCCATTGCACCCACCACCTTCTCGTGGCCCCCAGTCACAACATCTATATGGTCAATAGTGGGAGGCATCACAACCACCATCACCACAGTCATCACCGTCAACCCGTTTGTCATCACCAAAGTACCATTCTGGCCGGTTGTTGTCAGCTCCGGTGACCCAGATAACGCCGTTCTCACTCCTGAACAGAGCGTTATACCGCCACTGGTCACGGTCCCACTGTCCAGCGACCAGGCCAGCATCAGAACAACGACTTCGGGCTCCAACACAACCATACTACCTCCAGTCTGGGCCCCTGGCCGTCATACTGGCACTTTTCAACCCATGCCCACCGTCTCGATCTCTCTGCCGCCTGGGCCAGTGACTAATCCAACAACAACCACGACGGCTGGGTACCACACGGTCTCGTACACTAATACTCACCCAACTACTACATGCACTGCCAATTGCGGAGAACAAGGCTGTGGACTGTTTGGATGTATTGGCGGCGGTCAAGTCTGTGGTCTGTTTGGATGCCTAGGAGGCTGCGGTCTCTTTGGTTGCCAAGGTCTCTGCGGCATCTCTGGGTGCACTCCCAACATCGGAGGAGGCGGCGGCGGCGGCGGTGGTGGCCCCGGCGACGGTGATGGCCCCGATGAGTGTGAGGGAGATGACTGCGGGTGTGATGACTCCAAGACGGTCACGTCGTGCGGCGTTCTCTGCACTCATACGGTCGATCAGACTACAACCCGCACGGGCGAGTGTTCGACAACCACGTGTATCACGACGAGCTGCGGAACCGACACGACCCAAACGTCGACGACAACGACCTATGAAGAAGACATTGCCCTGACCGAAGTTGCTCGTGATACCTTCTGGGTTGAAAACCAATCCGCCGACTTTGCCTCGACCGTTTACAGTGACTTTATGAGCTGGTGGTCTGTCGAGGAGTCTGCCGCCGCAGCCATGGGTACTGGCACCGTCGTTCCCAGCGCAACTGTCATCGTGACAGTCATCGAGACAGCTGAAGTCACTGTCCGCCCGACCGTCACTGTAACGCCCAAGCCGGATCCGCCAGCGCCCAAGCCGAGTTCTCCAGCGTCCAAGCCGGATCCTCCAGCGCCCAAGCCGGATCCTCCAGCGCCCAAGCCGAGTCGAGCTGTTCAGATTGTCCACACTCTTTTCTACAACAGGTGCTTCGGCGGCGACCCGGGTTGCTCCAACAAGAGGACGTACAACTGGCTGGTTTACGCGACCGCCTATGACGGGGTAGTCAACTACTGCAGGGATCAGGATTCGATATACGCCTCGGTCACCAAAGATGTTCTGGACTCGTCTAAACCCTTCCCAGCAAAAGACGTGGGTAAATTCGGTATCAAGAAGTTTGATCTCAAGAATTGCAAGTATACGGCCAAGTCTGCAACCGAGGTGGGCACTATGGAATGCGATGGTTCCACAAAGATCAAGTGCGAGGCTAATGGAAATGCGGGCGAGATATTTGAGTGCAATGGCTTAACGGCCGCTGAGGGTGGTGTCTTCTGTTACTGGTGACGAGGTGATTGAGAATGAAATAGTCAGAGGCTATCGAGGCTTGTAAATATATCATGTAGTACTAAAAGAATCGCCGCGTTAGGTTCAAGAATATTTCATCTGGTCCTAATTGCCGATATTCCTACAGTCTATCTTAGCTATCTAGTAAGAGTTCGAATTGCCTTGGCTTTTATTAACCTCACGCCTTACGAGTTCGTCTTCAATCAAGTACTGAAGGGCGCCGCGAGCGCTGGAACGCAACTTATAGTTGCCCTTAAACTCTGGAGGGGCTGCCGTATTTAGTCTTCTTAGGATCATAGGCCTATCTATCTTTATTACCTCTATCTTCTTTGTTTTATTTGCCGTTGTTCTTGTCCTCGTCTAGGAGCTAGCTTATCTATTCATAGTTGTTCCTGTATATACTTGTAGCAGTTATTGTTCGTTAACACCTGATATTGTAATAAACGGCTTTCTTCAAGCTTGCTCTTTTATTCCTCTCCACTCCTTTGTTACTTTATATATCTATCGATACACTTTGAAGCCCCCTGTATTTCTTCCCATTAATAGTGACTACTTGCTTGAGCGTGGGGAAGAAAACAGTTCCTCTTGTTCCAGTAGGAGCCTTCAAGTTCACACTATATTGTCCACTTTGACGACCTTCAACCCGGGCCTCGAACCAACCAAGAGCCGTCTCAAAGCCCCCTCTGACGCTCTTTAGGTCTGCCAACTGAGGCTTGAACTCCCACCTTCTTCCTCCTAGCTCAGTAACTCGAAGACCGAGAATTCCCGTAATCAATGCTGTTGTCGGGCCGGCGCTCCAGCAGTGTGCGTGGCTTGTATATGAAGCATCATACTTATAACCGGCCTCTGAACGGTAGTACAGGCTACCATTAGCTGCCATACCCTCAATCAGCGTCGATCCTGTCATGGTCTCCGGGCTGCCTTCGATCATGTAACCCCAGAGGCGCCGGAGAAGGGCCAGAGCACGTGTTGGGTTTTCAGCTCCGTGCAGGTGCGCAAGCAGCTCGATAGATGATATGAAGGGCGATATGGTATCATTCAGCTCTGGCGTCACAGGGCCAATCGAGTTCCAGTTGCGCTCAAGGCCCTGGCTGATGGCATTGCGCTGGGACTCGGTTTCGGCTAGATTATACAGCAGCGCAAGTGAGTTTCCATCCTGTGGGTGGAGATTGCTTTCAGTGTTGTCCCGGTAGAGGCCTGCTTTCTCGTCCCACAGCAGTAGATTGTAGTGCTTTTTGAGCTTGGAGGCAGCGGCACGCCAAGACTTTGCCTGGTTCTTGTCTCTTGCAAAGGTTGCCAGGGAATTCAATGCGTGGTAGTTGAGAGCGTTCAAAGCCGAGTTGAAGCCTCCGGTATTCCCACGAGCCCAATCATTCTCCCACTCCTGATTCTGCAGTCCCGTCTCCGTTTCCAGTCTATCGAGAATGTAATCAACACCGCGCGTGATGTTCTTCCAGTGTTCGTCCAACCATCTCTTGTCATTTGCGAAGATAGCGTAGTCGTACATGCTGATGAGACTCCAAGAGTGGTATGTATCACTCTTGGCACCGTTTCTGAAGCTTCCTGTAGCAGGCCCTGCAAATGGGAACTGGCCGGTTGACACATTCTGGTAGTAGAAGAGCGTCTCGATGCTGTTCGCCACAGCCTGCCTGCCATAGATACCAAAAGCTTTCATCGCGATGGGGCCACATATCCCCAGATCACCAGGCCAAATTGCTCTGTCTCTCTTTGCGCCGTCAACGAGAGCTGGAGACGCGACTCCAAGGGTGTTGTTGTACGCCCAGCCTGGTCGTACCTGGGGAAGCCAGCGACCCGTATTGGTCGGGACAATGTTGGTCTGCGTGGTATATGCCCCTGCGTACCAGATCTTGTTGAGAAGCTCAGAGCCTTTGTCGGCGGTGTAGAAGTAGCCACTGCCAGCACGAAGATCATGCATGTTAGGTGCGAAACCAATATGACAGCTTATGTTGTAGACGACAACATCCTCCAGAGCATTGAAGGTGAGGAAGCGAAATCCACCGCGGAAACGCTCTGGTGGGGTCTGATAATAGACGGAGTCCTTTAGATCACCGTTCAAAAGCACTTCCAGGCTCTGATCCCAATCCATGAATGGCGTGGAACCCGTATCGTCGCTGATGTTACGCACAAAAGCCGGGGATTCGGAGAAGGCGAGAGACAGCGGCTTCGACGATTTTGTATCAGCGTTGAATGAGACATGGCCACCAACTTCGACCCCAAAATCCATGGACACACGCGAGCCGGCGCCCATCTTGAGAATATGGTAGCCTTTCTTGTCGGTCACCACTGATGCATCGCCGACTATAGAGTGCACCTTGACCGGTGATGGGTAACGGCTAGGGGGGCTGAAAATGTATTGATCCCATGGTCTAGACACTTCTAAAGCCCTGGTGCTGCTAAATACCGCTAAAGCGGTGGCAAAGAACAAAGGGGATCTCATCGTGGTTGGTAGCTTATGTTTTTAGGAGATGCTCCTACTGTGGCCCAAATCACAGAGTACCTAATCGTCTTATATTTTGCATTGCCTGCGGGCTCAGCTTTATACTTGGCTGCATTGAATTCTCGGGTTATTATAAGCCGAGAGAGGCCCACCGTATCCTTGCCTTTGCGGGGAAATAATAGAATAGGAATACATAATCTTAGTTGAAAGACTGTGGGTTACACGTGATATAATCGCAGGGGTCGTAATATTATACAGCGTCCTTACCTTTTATTAGTCTTTTCCAAGATTATAATCTTATTAGTAATCCTGCTAGATAGTAGGTAGGGCAAGTAAATAACTTTAATTGTGATATTGCTATTTATCTGGAGAAATCTCTCGGGGCCAGTATATTAGCAAGTGCATCAACCTCAGCAGCAATAAAAAGATACATTTCTTTCTCCGCTACAAAAGCGATATCCCTGCTAAGCGGCTTCCCACGGCTGTCGACTCGGACTGGTCCACTATTTGTTTCTACAACGAGATTAATGACTGTGATAAGGCGGCGTGAAGATCCTACTTGGCGAATCTAAGTCATAGCGCGGTGGCCTAACTTTCTCGTAAGTATCTTTCTCTCTAAAATAATGGGTTAGTGACTTAGAAATACTAACTGGATGCCACAGGGCTGACGCGAATGAGGGGCAGTGTGTATGGCATTCAGATAGGAACCGGTGAGGCGATCCGAATGGATTTATTATAGTATTAGCTACGAAGTTAGTGCTAGCTGTTCCAGTTTCGATTAGATTGGGTAGAAATAGAACTGGAAGAATGATATCTACTAGACTCCTTTTATAGATATTGTAGCAGCGAGACACAGGCAGCTCCAGTGCCGGAGCGTCAGCTGCCATTGTTTTCAAGACAAGTCTTATAGAGCTTGGGACTCTGGGGGTGACTTTTATGATTCTATTCGATCATTTTTAATTCAGTCAGACTGCGACCAACGGTTGGTCCAATCGGTAGACACAGAGCTTCGCCTGCAATTACCAGACAGGCTAGCTCGATCCTATAGGCCGCACTACTAAAGACAAAACCAAGTTGGCCGACTTAATGGCAAACGGGAGCCATTCGATACAAATCGTCATGCTCCCCTGAACCATCTCAATAGAGCCGCAAACCATTTGAGCTTTCAGATCATGGCAACAGATAGACAAGCGGGAGGAATTCGAGCGAGTCGTTATATCGATCATGTTGGCAAATTCTCCGTTTTTACTATTTCTCTATACTCCCGGCGTATAAACGATTATAATATTTATTGCAATAACTTATAGCAGAAACAGGATTACCTAGTTTATAAGCTATTAGCTATTTTCGATAGTACATTTAGCCTCGGGCACTATGCTCCTGCTCGGGCCTCGGACATGTTGAGCTCCTCGGTTGCTGTAGGATATTTAATTACTCCTCCCTAAAACCCAGGCACATGTCTATTGCCTATGCTTAGCGAGAAGGTAAATATTTAAGGAATTAAGACCTAGAACTAAAGGTCAACTTGGAATATTTCTACTCTACGTCATCTTCGTGGCTTACAGGGGTGCCTCCCAACTTTTCAGAAACCGGTTCTTAAGTAAATAACTAGGAAGGTTGTTTTTAATGACGCGTAGCGCGTCAGCCCCCTAACTTAAGATCCTGTTTCTCCATGTTGAGTGGCGCAGAGAGTGAAAAACGTGACTAACTAGCGGTAGAGTAGTGTACTTTTTGTTACAAATTGAAAGTACAGTGATGTGATTTCTTCTAACTCCATCTCACCCAAACACCTCGGACAGCTAAAATCAATCGCAGCTATGGCATCCACGTTGGCACAGGTATAGAATACCTCGCTCCGACTGCATCTATATAACTGACGTAAACCAGGACTCTCAGCAGCAGGACAACGTCACGAAAGACACCCAGGATACTCTATCGAAATACAAGGACGACGAGAATGACGAAGAGGAGGCACCAGCCACTGCTGAGCAGGAGAAGCCCGCGCGCAAGTCTACAAAGACCAAAAAGCAGAAAATAGCTCGCCGCAAGCGCCAGGCGCGATTTGCCGAGGACGACGCGCAGAACGAGGACCAGATGGCACAAAGCAATTGGGGTACGCAACAGCAGCAGCAGCAGCCTCAACAGGGGAAGAAACAAGATAGCGGCAAGAGCGATGCACTTAGTCTGCGTCTTGATTTAAACTTGGAGATCGAGATCACGCTCAAGGCGAGGATCCACGGCGATCTCACACTTACATTGCTGTGAGTTTAATCCCTGCTACTTATTTAATCTGTTACTGAGCGGTTTATAGCAACTGAGCACGGGTTATATATATTTCTTAATTATCTCTTCTCTTTGCAAGGACTACGTACTATCTAAAGGCAAAGTAAATAAACCTTTTCTGGTATACTACTTTATAGATATCTATACTAGGATAAAATTGTAATAGTACTTGTAATATACATGTTCGCAAGGTCTGAATCGTGGTCTATTATAAGGCGGATTGCGTATTAATGCTCTATAGTCCGGGTTTAAATACTAACTTGCTCTTACTTAGAGCGATCTCTTAGAGGCGGTGATCTATTATACGCTATAGTATCAGTTGTGGCGGTAGTATAGAATGCTAAGGTGCTGAATAAAGTCCTATAAATCTATAGAGGCGTGAAGGAGTATAACTTGAAAACCCGCATAGCAGTCTAAGTCTTATCCCGAGAAACGTGATTATATCCTGTGTATCTCGGGGCCCTTGTATAACTAACAGACGTCTTATCGCGTCCAGGTCTTGACTAGATCTATTGTAATAAAGCTTTACTAACATATATATCTACGTGGATACTCTCTGTCCGATAGTTTACAGCTCCTAACTATAAGGAGGACTAAGATAACTTAAATACTACTACTTCACGTTCACTCTATTATTTTTTATGACACATTTAACAATTATCGGTATAGGTATAGTAGCACTAGCGTAGTTACTACTAACTCAAGTAGCTGCCGCTACCATGTTTAATCTCTCTATCTAGTCTCTGGGTCTTGAAGTATACTACAGCGACTTATCAGCAAATTATTCAGAGAGACACAAGGTTAGAGGCCCTGGGAAGATATCACTATCATTTATGCTTATAGGTAGAGGTTCCCCCAAAGGATTCAGAAACTCGAGGAGCGACCAGTATCTACTATTATGCAAGAGTCAATCCAAATGCAATTCAGGCAACTTAATTGGCAAGGTAGTTGCCTGCTAACTACCACAGGAAGGATAGGTATATCTCCGTATTAACTCTACGTCCTATGTCGCTTAGCTTGTCAAAGTGTCAAAATGATCCCGGAATTTCAGGTAGCCCAACATTGGATTCGTCTAGCAGCCCCCAAGAACTTGATACTAATCGCGAATGGGATTTCAGCTAAAGTCGTGGCCTCAGTCCAGTCCAAGATAAGAAAGAAGCATCACAGTCCACGGGGAGGGTGATTATTTCAAGTATCACGTCGTGCACATTACTGAGCCCTAGCCGGAATCATGGTTAGTTCCCTCAACATGCAGCGAAAGTAGCGTTTTTGCTGTTGGCCTTGACCATTACTCGGGGTCCGCGATTCAAGGCTGAAACATACGAGATAGCTCAAGCCATGGATGCCGGAACAGGCGGATTCTGAGGATGAGGCGCTTTGCTAGTCGGTTGGAGTTACTAGTCTGTCGGAATGTCTCAGATAAGGGGCTCGGGGCGTTAGGGTTCATGCTAAGGCATGAACAAGACAATCTCGACCTGGAGACTTCTCTGCAAAGTACATTCTGGTGGAAGGATCTACTGTAGTGCAATGGCCCAGGCCGGATTGAGGTCTCAGAATAGTGCTCCTGGGCAAGTATTTCTTTATGCAACATCGCCGAAGAAAGAGGCAGTAACTCATGATGTTTCACTGACTCCAGCGCGTTGCAGTAATACCCGGCTTAGAGAACGGGCCGCTTCGCCATGGCCCAGGGACCCTTACCGTTCCTGGGAAGAGGTGAAATGTCCAAAATAGATAAGATCTGGAAAGGAGCCAGGGATAATCACCTGAGAGAACCGTACTCTTTGGTCGAGACATAAACCGTGGAACCTCTTTGGTGTAACCATGGCGCGCTACGAAAACCCAGACTATAGCCACTTTAAGGGGGTTGCCTGTCTGTTGTACGTACCTTGATATCGTAGTGGCGTAGCTGAGATTTCCGCACTTCGAACCCGACAGAGCCTTTTCATTGGCCGGGTTCTACGAGTCAAAATATCTCCTTGTCACCGGGTTGCGCAGAACTAGGAGTCGTTCCATGCTCGATCATCAGGTGGCGCCTGTCCTTGGCCTTTGGTGACAGCGATTCATGTATCGTTGAGCATATGACTGACTTGGCCCTGCCGTAGTTTCTGATTGGAGAAGTTAGCTTTTGCTTTCAGGGGTTGGCTTGCAGATTTACGCCCCAAAAGTAGGCACATACCATCGTAAGCTGCACAACAGGTCTGGACTTCAGGGGCTGAGTCGCCCGACAACTTACAAGCCACCTGGGCGACCACATTCACGGTCGACACAGACTGAGGTCAGATCCAGTTGCCCCTTCGTCATCATCTCAGATGTACTACCGACTTTGCCATGCGGATTCTGGGTGTCGGTGCCCGAGATCATCAGCTGTCCGGCGGCTTGATCGGCTCTGTTGGTTTCAATAGACCCCGACGTGTCTACCGCATGTTGTGAACTCGTGCGGTTCCCGGCGGTCCAGCCCGCCACGGTGACAATTATAAAAGGCCTAGACCAGAATTGAGACTCGTAAAAGCGAACGGTGAAGAAACTAACTATAACGCCCTTCTATTAGCTCCAGCTTCCGTTTCAGACTGCTGGTGTAGGCTCGCCTCAGGACAACGACGTGTGTTCGTATCCATTACTTATATCTCAAGTAGACACTTGCTCTCTCTCCAGTCAAGATCGTCAATCGCCATCGCTACCAATACCAAGAACCACTGGGTCCATCGAAGACAAAGACTATGAAGACACTCAGCCTTCTCATAAGCGTCATACTGGCGGGGCTTGCAGATGCCCAGACAGCACCGAGCCCCTATGGCTGGCCAATATGGACGCACAAGGGCGAGGTGAAGCCCAAGTCAAGCCTCGTGTACAACCCGACAAACGAAATCATCTTCCCCGCCCTGTTCAACGCCGGAGCCTATCTGGCCAACCCCCTAGGCCAGTGGTACATGTACTACGCGCCCCACGACGCACCCGGTGGTGTAGCACTCATGTACGCAGACTCCATCGAGGGCCCGTGGACAGAATACGAGAACAACCCGGTCATCTCCAATCAGTGGGGGGACTACTACAACGTGTCGCACGTTTCCAGTCCGCATCCAATCTGGAACAACGAGGCCGGCCGTGTCTTTGTCTATTTCCACGGCGAGAACAACGTCACACGCTGGGCCGAGACGGACAATGGCTATGACTTTGACTATGGCGGCGCTGCAGTCACTAACAGAATGGGAGGCCCCAGGGTCACTGAGTCGAGCTATGCACGCGTCTTCACGCACACCAACCCCTTATCCAAGTACAAGTACGCCATGTTTTACATGGCTAACGAGGTTGATGGCCGCCGCCGCATCAGGCTCGCCGAGTCGATCGACGGCCGTGCCTGGACCGTCAGCCCCAAGCGAGTCCTTTGGGGCGGTACCGAAGAGGGCCACAGTCTCTCCGGCGCCAATCTGATCAAGTACCGGAATGTCTTGTATCTCATCTACCATGGCTCGAGCGGCAAGATTTACGCTCGCTCTGTAGACCGCACGCTACGCAAGATCAACGCTACTCCTATTGTCCTCTATAGTGCCAGTGGAGAGGCTACTGACATTGGACGTTCAGCTGCTCCTCATATGGTTCGAGCTAATGGGAAATGGTACCTGTTCTATGAGTCGGGCGCACGCTCCCAGACGACTATCATGTGGGCCAAGGCGAATACGTGTTATTTAACAAAATGTGTCTAGTTATTGCTATCCTGTGGTTTTAAATGCTGTCTTTGTTTTAAGATACAATTGAACTCTTATGTCCTTTATACTAAAAGCTGTCTGGATTATTTAGATTATGAGTGAAGGGGATGATCCACCCACTGTGTAGACAGATCACGGGTGAATACAACGACACTGGTACAAATCCTGGAACATCTCGCCCAGTGCGTCGTGTTCAGCTATCCTAATTCTATGAATAAACCCCAAAGAGGCGATTATGGATTCTGCGGCGCCTCTCGTTACTTGTTGGAGATCTCTACATGGTCTGACGACACCTCCGACTTTCCAACATTGGCCGTGTTCATCACGGATGAGGGCATTTCCATATGCTTGGGCTCAGAAGCCAGAATTTCATCACCAAACTGAGCGCCTACTTCTTCCAGCGTCAAGAAGCGTGTTTCGGGTAGGAAGAAGAAGTAGACGCTTCCCGCAAATACGTTGCAGGCAATAAACACGAAGTAAAACTTCCATGCAATGGCATCGAAAGCGAGGGAGGCCGCATAAGAGAGCCAGATTGCCGTAATAGCCTGCGTGAAAACAGAAAAGCCAACACCCACTCCGCGGAGATCCTGCGGAAAGATCTCGGCAACGAGGACCCAGTTGACGCTGTTGAAGAAGAACGAGTATGCGAACGCAAACAGAAAGATAAAGGCAACTCCTGCACGTGAGCCGGCTGGGTTGGCATCATCGCTGAATAGCTTCGACAGTGCTGTCAAGACTGACAGAAGAACAGCAAGGGTGAAGCTCCCTGATATGACGGTGATCCGGCGAGTCCAGTGGTCAGCAACGAAAAAGACGTTGATGATCTGACCGATCACGGCCATGAAGCCGTACAGAGCGCCAATGAGGAGCACGGTCTGGCCCTCATATCCAAGAGATTCGTACATGATACTCTGGTAGTTCTGGATGATGTTCGATCCAGAGAGCTTCATCATATTGACGGTCAAGCATGCCAATAGTGTACGGCGTATGTACTTTTGAGTGAAGAGGTTTAAGAAGTTGCTCATCTTCTTGTTGTTGGCTTCGAGCTGAATCTGGCTGCACATCTCGGCAAATTCACTCTCGATGACCTCGGAGCCTCGATGAGCGTGAAGCGAGTACATGACTTTCTTGGCGTCGTCATATCGCTCTCGCATAGCCACTAAGCAACCGTTCAGTTAGATATTGTGCTCTTCAAGGCTTGGGACGGATATTTTTGCGAGATTACGTTACTTACGCCATCGTGGTGAATACGGCAAGAAGATGGTCATGATAGCCAACAACAGTGCAGGGGGTATTTGGGTGGCCAGAGGCACGCGCCATTGTAGCTCTCCGGTGGCAAATGATCCTGCGTAGCCTACCCAGCCGGCGACAAAGAACCCCAGGGTGTTCATCAACCTAAGCAGCAGCGTTAGTTACGAGTGGTCGCGTAAGGCGTGGACGCGCGAGACATGTCGACTTACCCCTTGAGGCCAACAAGAAATCCACGGTTTTCAGGGGGGGACAGCTCTGCAAGATATACAGGAGCCGTGGGATAAACCATGCCCGTTGAAAACCCCGAGAATGCGCGGCCAACAATCATCATGGCCGGATTCTGAGCAGCTGTCTGCAGCATGGCGCCTATAACGCTGGCGCAGGCGCCAAACAGTAGGGTCCAGCGGCGAGACATCTTGTCCATGCAGTACGCAGCGCCGCCGCTACCGAAAGCATACCCGGCATAGTAGCCAGACACGATACCAGCTCTCGCCGAGACATTCTCCATGGCGGGGCCATACATGTAGGATTTGAAGGTGGTCTGGGCAATAGTCGAAGCAATGATTCCCGTGTCGATACCGTAAACGAAGCTGGTTGCACACTCTAACGTCAGTTTACCGCACAGCAAATGCTTTTTAGACGATGGAGGCAACTTACCCTGCAAGACTAATAGCCAGGCCGATCAAAATGGACCTGGTTGAGTTGCCTCGATGTCCCGTGGCTGACTTGGCCATCTTGTCGGCTGGTTGGGCCGGTGCTAAACACAGACGCACAAGTGTTGTGTTGCGTTTTCGATAAAATCTGATAGACTGGATGTGTCAAGCGGCCGACCTTGACAAAAGCTGAAGCTGTTCTGAGAGCAGAAGGGTTGATCTGGTGGCCCGTGGCTGAAGGTCTTTGGTGTGAGTATGGTATGCTGGTAGCCAACTTGATATTTATAAGACGGTCTCCATAGCAAGTAAACTCCCCATCAAGAGACAAGTTGCCTTGGGACAGTCTAACTGACGAAAAGCCAGAGCTATCCGACAAGCGCTTCCCCGCATGGAGATGATCTGCTCCACCCCCGCATTTACTCAGTGATCCCAACGCTTTCCGCTGCTCCGAAGACCGGGTCGTTGTCATGTTCGGGTTGTGACATCCTCGGAACAAGTGGGGGCGTCCGATGCTTGTCAAGGACCGACATCCGATCCTGGGCGTTCGGCTTCATGACTAGGTAGGCTCATGACACGACTGGGGCAGATCCGCGGCCGGGAGGAAGAGGACATGGTCCCGTTGGATCTCTGACTGCCAGACCTTGCCGGTGGGTGACTCTGGTAGCTGTTGTCCCGTACGACTGGGGCAATAAACACAACACCTGAGCTCGTCAACTTCCCCTACTCATGGGTTGACAGTGTTGAAACATGTTAGTACGCAAATGCGTTGCACGGACAGATGGTGATTGTTTCGAGTCATAAAAGTCTAAGAACCTCCACCGGTGGATTACTTGCGGGCCTTGCTGAAATTGCCTAATCTTGGATATCATCGAGGGCGTCTTGACTCCTTGCAAGCTCAGCCAGCAATAGACCTGTTCTCTAAACAGAACATGGATATGAAGGGGAACTAAATGCATCAGGCTTAATTCAAGTCAGCTACCTATTGTATAGTTGGATGAATCGGTGACACTACCAAGAACGTCACTGCAACAAGACGTTGAAAGACTTCCCATTGTTAGTCGACATAGTCAAAAGGGCAGGTAGGCTTTATCGTAATCAATATATGCATCTACTATTTTATGTGCCTTGACTCTATCAAAAAGGGATCTACACAATATCGCAATTTCTCACTTGGGCAGGTAGCTTGAAGTTTCAAGACAGTTTATATTCTCAAACTAGCTAGTAATGTAACAACAATGACCCATCACCACCAATAACATGCCTCCTGGTATTCTTTTTCCTCACCACTTGGGGATCTCTGCAGAGAACTCTGGTTGGAACTTCTTCATGTAGGTAGTATCATCTCGCTTTCGCAGCCCACAGTCGAGATACTGGCGGTGAAGCTTGGCCAGCCGGTCTCTGTCCAATTCGACCCCCAGGCCTGGTGCTGTGGGCACAACCACACCGCCGTCGGCCCACTTCAAGGCGCCGTCAACAATAACATCCTCGTTGCGAGGCTTCCATGGCCAGTGAGTGTCGCATGCATAGTCGAGATTGACCGTAGCTGATGCCAGGTGGGTCATGGCGGCGAGAGAAATACCCAAGTGACTGTTGGAATGCATCGACAGTCGCATGCCCCAGGTCGCGCAGATGGCCGCCAGAGTCTGTGATTTCCGCAAACCGCCCCAGAAATGGTGGTCTGATAGAATCACCTGGACGGCATCTTGCAGTATGGAAGGGGGAAGATGGGAAAAGGCGACCACGGCCATGTTTGTAGCCAGGGGCATCGATGCCTCTTTGGCCACCGCGGCCATGCCTTCGATTTCCGGCGCCGGGTCCTCCAGGTACTCGACGATGCCCTCGAGCTCTTTTGCAACCCATTTCGAGGTCTCGACGGTCCACGCAGCATTCGGGTCAAGCCTCAGTGGCACGCCTGGAAATGCTGCATGCAACGCCTTGACAGCCTCGACCTCTTGGGCGGGCGGGAAGACACCGCCCTTGAGCTTGATTGCTTTGAAGCCGTATTCATCTATGATCTTCTGCGCCTGTTTCACCACACCGGCCGGGTCAAGCGCGGCACCATACTCATCATCGGGCTCGCCTGGGTGTCCTGCCCACTTGTAGAACAGGTAGGCCGAGTACTGGACATTGTCTCTCACGCGGCCTCCGAGCAGCTCACTGACGGGGATCCCGGCCAGCTTGCCCTGTATGTCGAGGCACGCAACTTCGAAGGGGGAGAAGACTTTATCGGTAACACTTGCAGTGGTCACCATGCCTGCCATGCCATCTCCTCCCGTGGTGGTGTCACCCGCCAGAGAGTCGACGCATATCTTGTAGATGGCATTGGTGTCGTATACTGTGAGTCCTCTGATTTGGTCGGCTGCGGCTTGCAAGCGACCCAGGTGGGTTGAGTCGCCGTATGATTCGCCTAGTCCATAAGTATCATCCGTGACGACCTCGATAATGCTGCGTAATGCAAATGGTTCGTGCACACCGACACTATTCAGCAGGGGCATATCATGGAATGCCACTGGTGTGATGATGACATCTTTGATAACGCCGCGTCGAGTCATGATTCCTGCTTCAGATGTCCAAGGGTAGGTGGGACCTTTCTTTGTTTGCGCGCTGGGCTTCAAGTTCTGGGGGAGCTGAGAAACATTCAACGGAACTGTCTGATCCTTTTAACAGGCGGGGAAGTGGGACCGAACAAGATCATCGTCATTTGCCTGTCACGGATAGTAGAATTAATCCCATTCATACCTGGCGGCACGGTAGCATCAAGTCGCGTTGAGGCGGCTGAGGTGCCGCGGACGTGGGCGGGTTCAGAGAGGTTGGCAAGGATCGGCCTGCTTCCGAGGAACGTCGGCTTAGGGCCGGAAAAGGGTCCCCGGAAGTCTCGAGATCACGCATTGCGACTTGGAGTCCGGCTCGACCGATGCTGTGTTTCTGTTTCACGGGCAAGGGCCTATCCGAGGAGCAATGGAAGCATCTTCAGCACCGTCGCACTCTCCGAGTCGGCGCGTACCCGACGATCCTCCCGAACACGGCCGACCGCCGAAGCGTCCCAGAGAAGACCCTGTGCGCCCACGCGTGAGCAGAGCCTGCGATCGTTGCAAAGGGTAGGGCCATACACCAACTGCCAAGCCGTGCGCGAATCAGCTAACTTGGTTCAACAAGACGCAAGACTCGGTGTTCCGGAGTCTGGCCTTGCATATTCTGCTCCCATCTCAAGCTTGACTGCCAATTCACCGCGGCGAATCGGCGAGGCCAGGTTCTTCCCGCAATCGATGCCGCTACAGATGATGCTATACAGAAACAACTGTCGGAACAGGCCCAGCAGCCGGACACCACCTCTACACGGGGGGACTCCAACCGCGGGGGCCGCCGAGAATCACTCGCCGAGATGGCTTCCTCGCGCTTGACGCCGACTGCCACTGCAGAGCCTGCTATGACATCGCCAGCTCCGGCACGGCCTTCAGTTGAGACACGGTCTGACCACAGTCCGAGATCCCGCCTTGGGCATGAGGCTAGGGAGACGGGCCATACAGCTCAGCAGGCCCAGCATACTCGTTCCATTCGGAACTCACCTGAGCCCTCCCAGACCGACGAACAAGGCCACTTCGTCGGTCCCTCGTCGGGCGTGTCGTTTCTGCTGCGGATTCAGCGGAAGCTGCAGATCCAGTCCCCGGGTTACCTGAACTCGTCCATGTTCAACTTTGGCGATCGACCGTTGCCCGGACACGACTCCTCGTTTGCGATTCTTCCTCCGCGGCCTTTGGCGGAATCCATGATGAAAAGGTACTTTGACTTTGCTGCAACAACGCACCGCTTTCTGCATCGACCATCTATAGAGGCGTGTCTCGAAGAGCTGTACGAAACAAATGGGACAATGCTTTACCAAGAGTCGGCTCGGAGTCGAACTGCTTTGCTTTTCATGGTGTTTGCCCACTCGAATAACTATCGGAGTCGGCTGAGCGTTGACACAAGAGACCGGATTGCAGAGTCGGCTGAATCAGGGTAAGTTAGTTTAAATAACCATTGAAAGAACTCCTTATGCACTCCTTGGATCATCCCATGTAACCTTTGTCCAGCGCTCGGTTCTTTGCCGTTGCAGAACGCCAACTTTCAATGGAAAAGGGCGAGATACGCCTCGCTCACGTCCAAGCAAGATTAGCCCAGTGCTTTTACCTCTTGGCACAGTCTCGACTCAACCACTGCTGGACACTCTTTGGTGTGACAGCGCAGCTAGCCATGGCCCTCGGTATCCATAGGAGATCTCGGATAGATCTCGAGACCTCGAGCCGCGTCGATCATGTTGACCTCGAGTGTAGAAAACGGACTTTCTGGTGCGCGTATAATCTCAATACCTACCTCAGTGCTTCCTTGGGGAGACCCATGACATTCCATGAAGAAGACATTGACCAAGAACTGCCTCTTTGTGTTGACGATGACCAACTTCGCTTTGGCCCTGCTCCCCAGCCCGTCGTCCGTGGCCCATCGATAACTTCCGCTACTGTAGCGCAGATCATGTGAGTTGATCTCAATCAATCAAGAGTTCCCAGGCGTATGAACACGGTTTTCTTTCGTCTAGGGTTATCCCAATCAAGCGTGCTAACGTGGTATATCAGGCTGTCTAGGATACTAGCCAGGATCCTCCGCGCACTCTACGGCATTCATCCTCGGTCAATTGAAGAGCACTTCACATTCGCTGCCAAGTTCACGCGTGACTTGGCCGAGTGGAGGCAACACATCTCATATCTTCTCGATACAGATGGAAGCTCTGCCATCTTTGTCAAGTTGGTCTTGCGACAACGCGATGTTCTAAGACTCGCATTCTGGCATGCCCAAATTCTTGTTCACAGGCCGTTTCTGTTAAAGTCATTTACAAGCCTCACAGGCTATGAACGACGCGGCGGCAACCTTCTGCCAGCCAGGCAACTGGAGATGCAAGAGAACATCAAGATTTGTATCGATGCTGCAACACGAATCATTGAGCATATCGATCACATCAATTCCGCTGGTGAGCTTTACAGCACTCTATTTGTACGTTGCCCTTCCAATCATCCAGTCACTTTGTTGGTCATATCAACTTGTATCAGACTTTTGACCGTGCCTAGTTCATCCCATACTATGGCTTCAGCGCCGTTGTAATCATATACGTCTACGCTATCCAGCAGCGAGCTGAGCTCCCCGAAACTTATTCAGCGTGCTTCAGTTTGGCGACCAAATGTCATGCTCAGCTTGAAAGCATTGCAACGCAGGGTTCACTCATGCAGCGGTACGGAGTAGTGCTACAGGAATTGCGCCTTGAAGTGCTCCGGCTCAACGATTACCTCGCCTCGGTGTCAACCCCACAGGCCGGAGGGGAATTTCCTGGTGCTGAAGCCCCCTTGGCGCATGCTGGCCTGTTACGAAGCTCTCAGGGGGGGCAAGCACTCATGGAGCAACGATACGGAGGTACCAGCTTGGACACGGGACTGGGAGCACGACAGGCCGAGAGTCTTAATGGCCCAGGGGTGGGATATCGAACTGGTGGAGATATTCCTACAACCTCTACAGCAAGTTCGATAGATGTCATAGATGGTGGACTGGCTCATATGGCGAGCTGGGGTCAGTTTGATTCTCTGGTAAGCGATCCTTGCATTAGTTATCCTCGAATGCTGAGCTGTTGACACTTTGACTCTGGGACAGGTCACAGGGGGGACAGGTACTCTGGATGCAATGCTCCAAGGCGGATCGACTGACATATGGGGCAACCTCAACGATACGGGGTTTAATACCTGGTGATATCTTCAAGCAGGATAAGGGTTATGTCAACAAGATTCATAAACTGTCTACCTTGTTTCATCGAATGGCTGAACCCACATCCTGTCACCGACCTGATAATCGCGATCCCTAATTGAGACGCAGTATGGCTTCATGCGGCCATAGTTTTGCCTCATCTCCTGCCTTTTGATCTTGACATTATTATAGTCATTAGCGAGCCACTTCATAATGTCCAAGCTTCGTTTACAGTACAGCACAACATCAAAGTGACACTTCTCTTGTCCTCAAATAGCCTTAGTATCTCTCAGATATGTACCCTACTCACTTGATGCAGCTTTCAGCCGCTTGTTGATGGCTGTTAGAATAATGTAAAGTGTTTCGATCGTTGCCACATTGAGCCCAAGCTCCCTGCCCTTTCTCACAGGGTATCCAAGGATAATCTCTACCTCTAGAGGCTTGCCCTTTTCGTAATCTGCTCGCATGCTGCTTCCAATAGGCGGCATACTGAGGATTTTGGCAATCAGTCTGTCGACAAGCTCGTAGTCAATTGGAACCTGCAGTGCGCGGGCAACATCAATGACTTCCCTCATCAACTTCTTAGTCATGGACATGGCTTCTTCGGACGAGCTGAGCCAAGCATGCGTGTCCATGAGTGTCAGTGTAGTCAATGAGTTCCACGCAGCGTTCCACACCACCTTTTCCCATCGTTGTACTTGGATATTGGGAACAATCTGGAAGATCGTCTTGCCAGCCGACAGCAGCGATGCGAATTGCTTGAGACGACCATCCTCGTGATCCGAATCTCGAGCGTTATTTGGGTATAACCCAATTTGCATATCCTCAGACGTTGTGTGTGTAATGACGCCAGGCTGCGGCTGGCGAGCGCCAACCCAAGTCTGAAGAGGTGTCAGTGGACGATGCTGATACATGGAAAGAGTAGACAAACCACGCATGACAAGATAGTTGCGGCTGGGAAACTGTTTCGGAACGGTTCCTCGTTACCAACGCCGTTTTGAATGATGACTATAGTTGTCCTGTTCTCATCCACGCCGGCTTCAATCTGCGGGGGCGTGCTGGCCTGATCTATAGCTTTGTGGGCGCAGACAATATAGTCAAACTTGTGGCCTGCTTCAGCGACAGTTTTCACCACTTGAGAGAGTTTGTCAGCATGGTATCTCCAGGAGGTTACTGTGTATAATACTGACCTCTATGCGGATGCACACGGTGTTGGCCATGGTTTTGGCTTGTGATCTTGATCCCATTGGCCTTTACGGCGTCATAGTTGGATCGGGCTACAACCGTCAAGCGGACCTCCTCTCCACGACTCAAGATGAAGGCGTAGAAGGAGCCGATTCTGTTGAGTAACAAGTCAGTAAGTGGTGCACATTTCGATCTTTAAAGTATTGAAGAGGGGATGTTTTGTGTTATCAAAGTGGTGACCTACGCTCCGAGTCCGTAGACAAGCACTTCCAAAGGGGAGTTGTCCATGTTGATCTGCCTTTCGAGTGCCACGGTGGTAGGAAATGGCTCTTTTACCGCGACTTTGAGTCAAGTCTTGGGCTGGACAAGAAGCTGATGATATGATGATGATGCTTACGCCGCAGGTTTGTCAGGGTCACGTCCGTCTTGCAGTGTAGCCCACGTAAGAGCGTCGGATGAATGCTTGTCTTTATCCGCTGCAAGTGTCTGATCCACTTGCTCCGACGTCGTCGCGTACATTTCCGTGCCGCCAAGATACTGCAAAGATAACGCAGCGCTTGTCCATATATGGAGATGATGGACACATCATACCCCGCGTGTAGTTGAGATTGTCACCACCTCTGGTAGGATAGTAGGAATTGTCTATCGGGGACTTGGGGAGAAACAGGTCTTTTACAGGGCAAGATGTTTTATTGAATCCGCAATCAGGCCCAAAAGGAACCGATACTTTGACGTCTTGGGTTCTTTACGGTAATAGATGAAACGAGTTCTAAGCAGTGTGCCCTCCTCGTTGGACAGTTACGTGTAGACTCGGCTATTATATATAAGATAAGCTTGAATGCTATCTAGATCTATGAAATGGTGCTTTCAAGCTACAGGCTTGCCTCAATGCTCTTCAAGACCTCAATCTGTGACTCAATGGCCTTCTTTTCCGCATCACTCGGCTCGACGTACGGCCGTCTCGGCTTCAACTTCTCTGCAGCCCCCTCGATTCCGGCTGCCTTGGCGGTGTTGAGCCCTGCAGCATACTTGACGGATGCAATGCCAGCCTTGCAAGGCTGCTCTGCCAGCGCGGCCTTCTTATGCAAGTCCATGGCTTCCTGGAACTTGCCCTCCTTGTACAAGTTGTAGATATGCACAAGAGTCTTGGGAAACACGTTTGCAAACCCCGCGATAGTTCCCGCGGAACCCGACGCCAACCCACCGATTAGAAAGTCCGACTGTCCTCCAAAGGTCGCGAACCGATCCGACGGGAGCTCGGCCGCAAGACGGGTGATCTTGGCCACGGCACCACAAGTAAGCTTTACGCCGACAATGTTACTGTGCGTCTTGGCCAGTCTAGCAATAGTCGCCGAGTCCAAGTCGATCCCGTTGCAAACAACAGGGAAGTTGTAGATGACGATGGGAAGCGGGCTCTCCTTGGCGATGTCGTTGAAGAAGTTGTCGACCACGGCAGGTGTTGTCTGCTTCTGGAAGTAGGCCGGAGGAAGCAGCAGCACGTAGTTGGCTCCGGCATCAGCTGCATCAGCGATGAACTCCAAGACTTGCTTCGTTCCGTGGCCGCCTACACCTGCCATGATGGGATAGGATGGGCCACATGCTTTGCGGGCGGTCTCCAGCAGCGTCTTGCGCTCCTCGCGCGTCAGCAGAAAGGTCTCGGCGTTGGTACCGAGTATAACCAGTCCAGCGAGACCACACTTTGATAGATACGAGTAGTATTTTGCTTGGGCTTCTGTGTCGAGCGTGTCGTTGCTGTGGTTGAAGAACGTGATGGCCGGGGCCCAGACCCCGCTGGGTGGTACACTAGGTAAAGACATGACGGTAGATGCTCTTGAGTATAGTCCAGGGTCGATGGTTACTTGTTATCACTCGGAGGATGGCATATGCTACCTTGCTGAAAGCCGCGGGGTGCCATGAGTACTTGAAGCTCTTGAGATCATGGCCAAGAAAGGACGGTGCCTGTTTGCTTGCGTCCCTGGCCCACCCCCTCATCTAGTATCCGAGTGATAGGCGACGGAAAAGCCCACATGTCGGATGCGCTGCGCCGTTTCCGACGGATAAAATCGATGCCATGTCTACTCTAACGGGTCGGCTGCTTCGAACACGAAAATCACTCAGACTCGGGCGAGACGACTCCAACGGCAGCGACTCTTATCGGCATCTCCGGAGCCAGTGACGGCGGATCCAAATGACTTCGAGTAGCGAGCCATTGCCAGCGTCTACCGACCGTAGCTACCAGCAAGTTCCGAGGAAGCGGAGGAGGCATAGTGAGAGATCGAGGGTCACGCGGGCATGCGATAGGTGCAAAAAGTGACAGCATCCGCGCACCCACCCTGCCTGTCTATGGATCGATGTGCTAACAAGGGACTTGTCGATCTAGGAGGAAGATCAAATGCAATGGCGCACAGCCATGCGAGTTCTGCACTCGGGCAAAGACAAGCTGCACGTTCAACTCTGCCTATGCAAGGGGACAGGCGCCTGTCATCCCGCAAGCCGCTGGTGTTGATACTAGGGACAGCTCAGCTGCACGGGAGGGTGTGTCGACGCAAGCAGCACATCATCCTGCCGCCTTGCAGACCCGCGATATCACTTCAAACTACCTGGCTCCCTCGGCCTCAGCATATGTATCGACATCATCGAGAGGCTCTCCGGAGCCGTCCCAGACTGACTTGCAAGGGCATTATGTTGGGCCTGCCTCTGGTGTTGCGTTTCTGCTGAGGGTCCAAAAACGCTTACACCGGGCCATCTCCTTCTCACACGCCGGTACCATCTTTACTTTTGGCGATGCCCCTCTGCAGCTTCCGGAATTCGATCCATCATTTTGCATGATGCTCCCCAGAGAAGACGCTCAGCGTCTGGTGGACCGATACTTTGACTTTGCCATGCCAACGTATCGTTTCCTCCATAGACCGACGGTCCAGGAGTGGTTCGTCGAGTTTTACGACACCCTAGGTGTGATGAGGGATGCGAATAGTGCCCCTGCCAAGGTCGCCTTGCTGTTCATGGTGTTTGCCCAGGGGAGGGTGTACATGCCTGACCATGACAGGCCGGGGCCCCCAGATCTAAGGTTGGTTACATACACCCTGTGGTCTATCCTGGCAATTCTGAGAGAGGAAGATCGTACTAAGATGACGGATGCACAGTACTCGTTACTTCTTGGCAGCTGAACATCAACTCACCAAGGAGAGGGGCTCGGTACGCCTGACCAGCGTGCAAGCTCGCTTGACCCAATGCTACTACCTTCTCACCCAGTCCCGCATCAACCATTGCTGGAGTCACTTCGGTACAGTTTCCCATTTGGCACTAGCTATCGGACTCAACAGGAACAGGCGCTCTGATAGGACCAATGGCATCAGCGTGGTTGAGACCGAATGTCGTCGCCGAACCTTTTGGTGTGCCTATACTCTCGATGCGTATCTCAGCGTTGCCTTGGGCCGGCCAAGGTCATTTCACGACGACGATATCGACGCCCAGCTTCCGTCATGCGTCGATGATGACCAGATAACAACGGAGCAGATCACCACGTCTACTCCCAACAGAAGCCCGTCAACCATGCTTGCTCCCCTTGCACATATCAAGTAAGACATATCCCCCGGTTTCTTTGAGCGGAAGATAACAAAACAGGCTTGCCCGTATCATCAGCAAGATCGTACGCGACCTCTACTCTATCAAGCCCATATCGACCAGTCGTCGGGCAATCCTGACAGAGAGAATCTCCAAGGACTTGAGTGACTGGCGCGTTGAGTTGGCGCGATTCCTAGACGCTGATCTGTTCAGCACATCGCTCCTCGTTCCCATCTTTCAGCGGCAACGGAATGTTCTCAACCTCACCTATTGGCATGCTATCATCCTCACCCATCGGCCATTCGTGCTGGACAACCTTGCACGGCTTTCACGCCAAGGTGGGACCCTGGGCAGTGAAGAAAGTGAAGACGCTCAAACCGTCGAGAGTGTGCGACAGTGTTTGATGGCTGCGATGAAGACTGTGAAGACGATCGATGATATCACGCAAACTCGACAAATGTTCCGCGCCTTTTGGGTCAGTAACTGATGGTGTTGGTCACGGACAAAGTGCTGACCGGCCATAGATCACTGCTTACTTTGCTTTTACTGCAACCATCGTGCTTTTCATCTACGTGATCCAGAAGCGAGAGTCCCCGCCAGAGGTCTATAGTAGCTATCTCGCGGCTGCCACTCAGTGCCAGTCTCACATCTCGGCCATGGCTGAGAAAGGGTCGCTATCAGAGCGCTACTGCCTCGTTCTGGAGGAGTTGCGTGTTGAAGCTCTACGCCAGACCGGTACGGCGGCCATGTCAGTTGATATCAGCCCCAGCACCGGAGTCAACTACACGGACCTTTTGGGAGAGCCTGCGATGGATTTCAATGGTATGCCGGATTCTGCCTTCTCTGAGCCCTCGGGCTGGGGCCAGTTCGCGTCGATGGTCTCGTCGGGACTAGGCAATCTGGATCTATTCCTCAATGGCGATTCATTCCAGTTTTAAATCAGATATCTTTCTACAGCCGGGATGTTTATGAGTCTAAACCAGACTTTGGTTGTGTTATTAAATGACGATTGTCTATATTCTACTATATTAACATCTCCCAACCTCCAAGTCAGCCAAATCTCCTCGACCATATCGTCGCCACTTTCACCCTGCTTCCGAGGCCCCGGAGAAGAGCTGCAAGGGTTCCGTTCGGGTCACGGAAAAGCACCCTGGTCCCCCCGAAGCCCGACGGAAAAGCCATGGCGGGGTCTGATTGCAGTGGTGAGCATTCGTCATGGTGGAGATGAACTCGGTAACCCGTCGCGGTAACTCATATTGTCTGCTTTGTATATCAGACGAGCCTGTCGAACCCATTTGCAGTTGAATCACAACGACCTTCTCTCTCTCTTGTCACTCTTGTCTCGCAAAACCTCGACATCGCTCCTCTTCACGCGCCCTGATCTTTGAAACTGCACAATGGCTGCCGCAATGTCCAAACGCCTCGAGGGCAAGACAGTGCTCATAACTGGTGCATCATCAGGCATCGGACGGTCCACTGCTTTCGAGTTTGCCCGCACAAGCCCTGGCAATCTCAAGCTCGTCCTCACTGCGCGCCGCATCGACACTCTCAAGCAAGTGGCGGCGGACATTGCCAAGGAGGTTGGCGATGGAGTCAAGGTGCTTCCCGTTCAACTCGACGTCAGCAGTGCAGACGAGATCCGCACGTTCGTGGACAAACTACCCGCCGAATTCAAGGAGATTGATGTACTGGTCAATAACGCGTGAGTCTTTTCCATACTCGCTCAACCAACAACCCAGCACGCTCTTGCGGGGAATGCTTGGAACGAAAGCACGATGAGACGAGAGAGACTCTTACTGACGATGGTGCACACCTACAGCGGGCTTGTCAAAGGTGTTGCCAAGGCACCCGAGATTGTCGAAGAAGACATGAATGTCATGTTCGCAACCAACGTCACAGGCCTCATCAACATGACGCAAGCAATCCTGCCTATGATGCTGAGACGCAACAACGGCGAAGGAGCAGGAGACATTATCAACATCGGGTCCATTGCCGGTCGTGAGCCATACGTCGGCGGCGGCATCTACTGCGCGACCAAGGCTGCCGTCCGGTCATTCACCGACAGTCTGCGAAAGGAGTTGATTTCCAAGAGGGTCCGAGTTATTGGCATTGACCCTGGCCAGGTTGAGACCGAGTTCTCCATCGTTCGATTCGGCGGCGACAAGGCCAAGGCCGATGCTGTCTATGCGTAAGTCCTTTCACCTACCACTTCCTCGCCGTTCTTTTCGAAAGGATACAAGAAGTCACAGGAGTCGTTCCTAACTGTGATACAGCGGCTGCGAAGCACTAACACCTGACGATATCGCCGAGACGATTGTGTTTGCCGCTGGAAGGAGGGAGAATGTTGTTGTTGCCGATACCCTTTTGTTTCCCAATCACCAAGCCGCTGCCACCATCATGCACAGAAAATCATAGAATATATTAGAACAGGACTGGCTGGTCTTTGTGAAAATACAACCGAATCTTTCACTCCGTAAACACTTTTTGAAGTGAAAGACACTATCGCGTTGCTATGACACACACTGAGGTACTTTGCTCCAAGACTTGAAGCTAGTATATACGTTAAGAGTAGGACTATACTATGTAACTCTGTCAGTTCCAGACTTAAATAGGTCCCGTTGCGATGTTTTCCAGTATCAAGGGTGGCGGTTGGTTATATTACTTGCTAGATAATAGTTGACGCAAACTTCTTACCTTGCCAAAAAGAACAAGCATATATTAGTATTCATACTTGCCATACTATTATATATACATTTTCTCTATTAAGCAGGGACTTGGTACCACAATATTAAAGAACACGCTTCCTTTCCATATCTTTGATTTCCTAATCCCATATTGCGGATACCTTCTTTTAACCCGGTATCCTCTTGTTGTTAGCACCGTCTGCCATGGATCATGGAGCATGACAAAACTGTCTTCATGGATTGCCCCTTTCATTCGCGAGTGCCATTGCTGCCCAAGGTGTTTTGCCTCTTGCAAGAGGGATTTGCTTTCATAATAACAAAGAACGCGCTTATTCACGAGTGCAAAGTCACTTGACACACATGGCCTGTTTTTGATATTAGATCCTCTAACTTATCTACATATTTATCACCTTTCAGTGATCACTATTCTCTTGACACTTGTTTGCGTGAGAGTTTAAACGATAACTATATTCTTAGTGTTATTCTTGATTTTTATACCTCGCTGTAAATGTCGTTTCTACACTAGCTACGCAAGGCAAATGCACTTCAATACTGATGCTGGCCGTTGTCGGCCTCCTCTTCAAGACAAGTTCGAATTTCCTTCCCTCCATTGATATTCCGGGCTCACGCTGTTGTACATCTCAACACTTGACAATGTTGCAGCCTTTGCCCAAACTCGCTGCATCTTCTCAAGCTCTTTAAAACTTGTCCTGGTTTGCGTTCTGCATGAGCATAGTTGAGTCCGGCTTGTACTTCTTCGAGACCAGACGAACATTGTACTCGACGTCAAGGGTAGCCCCGTTGGGTTCGTTCTCCACGGGCTTAAAGGTCAGGAGCAAGTCGTCCTTGACTGCGCAGGCAGTGTCCGTCTCCAGGTATTGGTCGTCACTGGGGTACAGCTGAGCCGTGACGCCGACGTAATCATCGTGGGTGACCATCATGTGGATGTGCGCAGGGCGGAAGGGATGGCGGTGCATCATTCTTAGCAGCTCGGCAGATGGGCCGCTGGTATCGATGGCGTACTCGGTGGGCTTGAGGCAGTAGAACCAGAACTTGCCGTTCTCGTCGGTGCGGAACTTTCCTCGGAGGTTGTGGCGGGTTTGGTTCTCAGGGTCGAAGACGTCGTACTTGCCGTTGGTGCTGGCTTGCCACAAGTCAAAGACGGCGTTGGGGATGCCTTTTCCGGTGTCGACGTCCCTGATGACGCCGTGGAAATGCGTGAGTTGGCCATCCTTTGGCATGTCCTGGACAACGCTCGCGCCGAGATCCCGGAATGGTGTCTCGGGGGACCAGAAGGGACCAAGAATAGTAGATGACGTAGGGGCGCGGCCTTCGTCGGTGACGATCTTGTGGTTGATCTCGTCGACAAGGCTGGGAGGATATTGTTAGCTATTGCTGAAACTATCCATTGGCTAAGGATTATATATACTCGGTCCCCAAAAGGGCGCCGGAGGAATTACAAAAGGGGGACTCACGATTCAATGCCGAGGATGTCGCAGACTCTCCATGTCTCATTTCGGTTCTTCTGGTAAGCCTGGCCGAGAGAGTTGATGTAGTTGACACCGATGATCCATTCTTCTTGCTTGAGCTCGACCTCGCGGCAAAAGTCGTGCATATGCCTTATCAGCGAGGTCAGGATCTCTCTCTGCCTGGGTTCTGTCTTGGGGCTCATGAGGCCGATGACATGTTCTGTGAAGTTGGGGTCGAATTTGCTGTCATTGGCTCCGTTGGTGGCATTAACGCCGTTGGTGCCGTTGACACCGTTGGCGCCGTTTGTAGCCATGTTGATGCTGTTCTTGCGCGGCGTGGATATAGATAGGGACAAGGGTTCTACAGGCACGGCTTGGGGGTTGAACTAGGATGATGAGCAAGAGTAGGAAGAAAGAATCTTTGACGTGATGATGAGTTGTCAAAACTCGGTCGAGAACAAGAGGGAGATGGTGTTAAGTATAGCAAATCCCCAGGCGTGAACAACGAACTGGACGACGTCTAAACGGCAACAAAGTTCGGCAATCACAAGCGGGGTAAACTTTGCACCGTCAACTGAGCGATTGGAGAAACATAGAGCCGTGCCTTTAGTGCTTCGGGTAAGTGTATTTCCCCACCTGGAACTTGAGATGTGGGGGATATGGCTCTCAAGGGGGCGTACTACGGCTGCAACCCAGGGGGGAGAGGCAGCCAATCAAGCAGCTGGTTTTGCAATTCTTGGGGAGGATCTGGGCTCATTCTCGATGTCGGTCCCATGCTTAGCCGATCTTAACTGCCGCCACCGTTCTAGATAGATGGGCGGTTCTCCAAAAGGCCAGCAATAGAGAGGAGGCATCTTTCCTAAAGCCGAGTCGTCCGTCTGGGACATACCCGAGTCACCCGACGCAAACCCTGTGCGGTACTAGTACCTACTGTACCTAGGTACGTAGTATGCAACTATGCCAACGGCCTTGACCTCAGCTGAATTTCTAACATTTCGGAAATGTGGACAAGGATGGCCCCAGTCATTGAACCCCGCGACAGGCCACATGCCACGGCCCCGCCCGCCCGGCTACGAGAACGGCAAGTTGAGGCTTTTGAGAGAGATATCATCGCCACCGAAATACACGATCAGGGTAATTGGACATGAGTTGTTTTGAATCACAAGGACATAAGGACATGACTTGGACCTACTCTTCATGATCATGTTTGAGACACTTGCGGCAGGTTCAATTCTGGTAAAATTTATCCAAGTAGAATACGCATCAAGTGTCAACACCCGAGGCTACCCGAGCTCGTTGCCAGCAGTCTCGGGCGATACGAAGGAAATCCGAAACTGGTATTCTATCTACGAAGCGACATTTCACCAAGTCATATTTGCTTTCCTGACGGCCAAGTTTAGTTGCTGGAAACTAAAAGTGTCCTGTCATTTGTTTTTCTACAAGGCTCGGAGCCGTCCCGGGTAGGTTGGGGATTATTTAGAGGCTACAAATAATACAGTAGAAAACCTTTAGCAGCTCTCATATTGCTATCCGATATCGTGTCATAGTAAAAGCGCTCTTGGTTTAAATACTTCAAGTTTAATATAAAAGTTTCCTACAAAGACTCAGCCAGAGTCTAACATAATTCTATATAGAGATCAGGGTTTCGCTGCTACTTGGAGAGAACTTGAGCGATTATCTATAGAATCCGCCTATCAGGCTCATTTACAGCACTCGACCTAATATTAACATTTCAATCACAAGTTCATGCTAAACATTAATTATAGCACTGATTAATATGCCTGGTCCAGGTAAAAAGCAGCTCTGCTCTGTGTATAAAATATTAGTAGTGTCGCATTTTCAGCCACTCCGGTCCGCAAGAAGTTAGCTCGTCCGAGGTATGCCTGCCTGTTTCAGGTTTAGCGCGAGTCGTGGGCGTCATTACCAGCCCAAAACCCACAAATCAAATCCTGGTCAATGTAAACTTTGCACCCGACAAAATTGCCGCACCACCTTTTGACTGGGACGACGACAGGGACAACGGTCGGTACACACACGACATGGAATCTGACTTAATCATCGATGATCTGAGTCAGCTCGATATCAGAGATATTCTCAATGCCGACTCACGCCCTACCTTCATCATCGATCTCGACCCAGATGAGGAATCGCCGCAGCGGCTGCAGGTGATACGTCCAGTCTTTTGCAACACGTCGCTGCGACTCCATGAGCGGCTGCTCGATGTTGTGTGTGGGACTGATACCGCAGTTCTCCCAGACGACGAGGCGGACCCCGTGTCTTACCATGTCTTCAAGAGCTGGGCCACAGGAGTCACAACTCAGGATGACTCCAAGGACGTCTTCCCGCTCTCACTCACATACAAGGGCCTTCTTTGGACCGGCTCTACGGTCTCGAAACGATGGAGGCTGATCAGCGGCAACCGGACATGGCCAGCCGACCTCCGTCTACGGGATCTGTCGTCAGCTGCACTCAGCGAATCTACTGCGGCCAACGCGAGAGGACAGGAAGCCCTCAAGCCTCGTCGCTGCGAGCCACGCAGCACTCAGCCGGAAAAGACCATCCCAACTGTGACGTCTACTTCGGCCCAAGGAAGAGCCGAGGGGAGTGCGCAAACAGACACAACCCTGGTTATGTCTTCAAAGCAGCGTCAGAGCTCAAAGATATCCTTGCATCGCGAGACGACCAGGCAAAGCTCGGATGAGGTCACAGGAAGCACAGCCAGTGGATCGATCGTCCTCCAGAAACCCGAGAAAGCCGTGGCCGACTGGACAGTCAAGAAGCCTCGGGGGCTACTGTCACCACATATGCAGTTTGCCCGGAGCATCGACTGGGCTTCAACGCCTTTGGGGCCCATGGATACATGGTCGCCAGAGCTCCGTCAGGTCGCGAACCTTTGCATGAATAATCCTCACCCCGCAACCATCTTCTGGGGCAACGAACTAACAATGCTCTACAATGAGGCTTATGCTTCGGAGATTGCCGGGAATAAACATCCTTCCATGATGGGTACCGGTGTTTCTGGCCCCTTTTCGGAACTCTGGGTTGGGCTCGAACCGACCTTCACTGAAGTTGGACGTACGGGCATCAGCCACCGGATCGAACACGATAACGTGTCCTACTACAAACGAGGTTTCCTGGAAGAGATCTATCTGTGCTGGACCTTGACTCCCCTCTACGGCGGAACAGACCGGATAGTCGGCTTCTACAACGCACCGTTTGAGACTACTGAACTGGTATTGAGCCAGCGACGGATGCAGACTATCAACAGGCTTAGCGACTGCCTTACCAAAGCAACCACGGTCAAGGCCTTCTGGAGGTCAGTTCTGCAAGGTCTCGAGGACAACCATCGCGACGTTCCGTTTGCCCTTCTCTACTCTGTGGGCGATGTGGAGGAGGGGGATCATGCATCAAGCTCCTCCGGAAGCACAATATCACTAAAGACATGCCACCTCGAAGGGACCATAGCTGTGCCGCCCGACCATCTCGCTGCTCCTTCACAACTCGAGCTGAAGCGAAGCCACGAAGGGTTCGTCCCGGCTTTCAGAGAGGCCATGCGAGCTCGAGAGCCAACCTTGATACACACCAAAGACGGTACGCTGCCCGAAGATCTTCTTGCAGGGATCAACTGGCGAGGTTTCGGCGATCCGTGCCCGGAAGCAATCATCTTCCCAGTCCGCCCGACCAATGGAGATGCGGTCTTGGCATTCCTCGTTTTGGGGGTCAACCCTCGTCGACCTTATGACGACGAGTACAAGTCTTTCGCCAACGTCCTGAACCGGCAACTCGCTACATCGCTGGCATCCGTCATTCTCTTTGAGGAAGAAACCCGCCGCAGTCGAGATGCTGCCGAGGCCGCCGCCCTGGAAAAGGAGGAGTTGACGCAGCAGCTGAACCTCCAGGCAAGCCGTCTACGGCGAATGACGGAGCTCTCGCCTCTGGGTATGTTCCTCATCAGCCCCGAAGGCGTTTTGCGAGAGGCGAACGACCGCTTCTACGAAATGACGGGCCACACAAGGGATGGCCAGTCCGAAATGTCCTGGGTTGACTTCATCATGGGAAGCAGTGTCAAGACCATGGAAGAAGGCTGGCAGCAGCTAACCAAAGACCACCTCCCATGGTCAGGAGAGCTTCAACTCCAGACAAAAGCCAGAAACCCCGTCGAAATGTCTGGCGAGTATATCGACTACTGGGTTCTGTTTACCGCGCACGTCGAGCTTTCGTCCACAGGCTCCCTAAGGTCCATCATGGGCTCGATCACGGATATCTCACACCTCAAGTGGGCTCAAGGCTTGCAGAGCCGCCAGCTCCGAGAAGCCGAAGAGACGAGAAGGCAGCAAAACGAGTTCATCGACATCACTTCGCACGAGATGAGAAACCCCCTCAGCGCAATCCTGCAATGTGCTGACGATATTGCCTCGACAATGAGAGCCTGCTGCACCAGCGGCACCTCTCCCTCGAATACAGTCATCAAGTCTTGCCTAGAGGCTGCAGAGACAATTGCGCTATGCGTTCAGCACCAAAAGTCGATTGTCGATGATGTTTTGACCATTTCCAAACTCGACTCCAATCTGCTCCTCATCACGCCCGTCACCTCTCAGCCAGAAGTCATACTCCAGCGTGTCCTCAAGATGTTTGAGCCCGAGATGCAGGCCAAGGACATCAAGCTTACCATCGAAGTGAACCCCGACTTGAAGCAACTTTCGGTCGACTGGGTGGCCATGGATCCAAGCCGGGTTCTCCAGATCCTCATCAACCTCATGACGAATGCCATCAAATTCACAGCTTCCTCTGATACCCGCGCCATCACCGTTGCGGTTGGCGCATCTCGGATGCCCCCAGATGGCAAAAACATCGCCGACTTTATCTTTGTGCCTTCCAAGGAGGGCGTCAACAACACTGTCGCCTCCGAGGACTGGGGCCAGGGAGAAGTGCTTTACATACGCTACAGGGTGCAAGACACGGGCTGTGGCCTGACCGAGGAGGAGAAGCAGCTTCTGTTCCAACGCTTCAAGCAGGCGTCGCCGCGAACCCACGCTCAATACGGAGGCAGCGGCCTGGGCCTCTTCATCTCGAAGCGCCTGGCAGAGTTGCACGGTGGCAAGATCGGCGTCGCGTCTGTGGCCGGCCAAGGCAGTCACTTTGGCTTCTATGTCCAGGCAAGGCGGTCACACCCACCAAACCACGGAAGCCCTGCTCAGACACTGCTGATCAAGGTCCCTTCTATTCCTATCAAGCAGCCGACCAGTGCGCTGCCTCAAAACCGCCTAACATCGACCCCAACCGCAGACCAGAAGCCCGTGGGTGCCAGTCCCCTTGCGGGGCTCAACCCTCGGGATCTCATCATTCACGTGGTGGAAGACAACCTCATCAACCAAAAGGTCCTGGTCAACCAACTCAAGAAAGCTGGCTGTACAGTCAGCGCCACCAACGACGGCATCGAAGCTCTGTCGTTCCTCAAGCAGACGCACTTTTGTCGCAAGGACGGCTCGGATTTGACTGTTATCCTCATGGACCTCGAGATGCCCAACATGGACGGGCTGACATGTGTCCGTGAAATTAGAAAGATGCAGAGCGAAGGCGTTATCAAACAGCACGTGCCGGTAGTTGCGGTGACTGCTAACGTGAGAGATGAGCAGGTTCAGACGGCCATGCAGAGCGGCATGGACGACATAGTGTCCAAGCCCTTCCGAATACCCGATTTGCTAAGGAAGATAGAAACACTCCTGGGCAGCCTCTGAAGCGCTTGGAGTGGATCACGTATTGACTTATGTCTCATGACTTTAACGGCGGTGGAAGCTATAATAAGAGACGCAAGGGGGCTTGAAATCTGCTTGTTTATGTTTTGTTCTTCATGTACACCGTAGACGTTCCCGCGGCTAGGGTCGCAATGATAGCATAGATTTTGCAGAGCCCTTTGGGGCGACCTGTACCAGACAGACGATAGAGGAAAAGAATAGAACTAGAGCCCGTTCTTGTCTCTAATTTTCAACACTCGAGTACCGTCGTGAACTCACTCTGCTTTGACGTCAACAATTCGATGACCTAGGTTAGAGAGAGCTCCTTTGGCTTGCAGTCTCAGAGTCTGTGAGTTGAAGATTGGCTTTATTTCTGTCTAATAACAATGGCTGGATTGCGCTACGCCGTTAATGGGAGGTCTGAGGAGCCAGGCTCATCTTGAATGAACCTATCCCAGGGATGACCCTAGGCTCACTCCTGACCTGCGTCAAGTCTCCAAAGGTAACAGTCGGTCGGCTGGTAGCGTAACTATTCCCGGAAGATAGACCAGGGACAAACTTGCGAAATATAGGCCGCAGAAGCGCCAGGCAACCTTGTGCAGAGGGGTCAGCATCTTGTGGATAAACCCAGGGCTGAGATAGAAATGCTTACTTGCAAAGACAGCCAGATGGACTTCGACGTTACCCCAGATCATGGACAATGCCAGCTCGTATGGCATCTCTTTGGAAGTAGGATGATACCTCTGGGATTCGATGATCTGAAAGATCGAGGCAATACAGACTCTGTGATATGCTGTGAGCGGGCGTCTGGAAGGGCAGAACATTTAGGTTGCCGACGTACAGAGACCCAGACGCAAAGAGGCCAATGACGGCAATCTTTTGGCCAAATGGTAGTTGCATCTTGAAAACCTCATAGATGGGCAACGCCAAGATGATGAAATCCATCAAGCAATGTGTCACATCTGTTGCGAGGAAGAATTGTCCGACGTTGGTCATGCAGCGAGCATTCTGGATAGACTTGTCCCAATAAGCCGGCACGGGGAGACAATGGAACGTGGTGAGAAAAGTACGCAGAATCATCCACAGCGCGCACGCAACAATCATGATGATGGTGGGGATACGAATGGAGCAGAACTGGAACTGCCGTCTATAGAAGGCGAGGACAGCCAGCTTGGCGAGGCCGATTGACCAGGCATAAAAGTACTCGCTGACCCAGAGGATCAGGCGAGACCTTTCAAGGTAGAAGTCGACCTGGGCGTCGTCGTAGGGTTCAAGCCTCTGGCCAAGCTTGTAGTTTGATGCCCCTGTTGAAGCTGTGGTGAGAAACGCACGCGGTAGAGATTAGACAGGCGTCTGGATGCCATGCTCACATATGAGTTGAAGCACCGAGTACGCAACAGCAATGATCTGGTGGTGGGAGCCCTGAGTCAGCAGACGACAGGCATGGCGCCAGAGAAGCAAGCAAGTGTCTTACCCAGGCGGCAATAGCAAGGCCGTCGTCCCAGCCAATGCCCATCTTGGTCATGCGACGGACCTTGAGTCGGAGGGCCAGCGCCAGAGCGGCAGCGGGCATTGGGATGATGACAGCCGCATAGACGTTTGGAAGAAGCCCCGTCATGGTCGATGGAGTTCACGAGGGGAGAGAAGGACGAGAGGCCTGGAGAGACATTTGAGGCAGGCCGTGTGGGGTGTGGGGTATAATGAATAATGGCCAGAATGATAAGGATCCATGGAACCTGGGGTAAAAGAGGGGCGAGGCGAGGGCCAATCCATGGCGTCTCGTGATGGCCTAGCATAGCCTCCTCAGCTTTGCCACCAGCTGACAGAGCAGGGCCCGTCTAGGACACGCCAACCGCTGTGGTGGTATTTCCAAGGCTGTCGTAGGGTTGTGTTTAGGCCTGTCTTGTGCATTCTGGCACTCGCAACGTTATCTTGGTTCTGTCAACGTCAGACGTCGCCAAGCAGCCATGTTGCACATTCACTCACCGTCCCACGTTGGCCGGGCGGGACTCTTCGCATATCTTTGCTCTTTATCGTTAGCGCTGACTGTCTGCTACGCTCTGACGTCACGGTGCTACTGACAGCGTCGTAGCGAGATGGTCGCGAAGATAAGAGGGAATTTACAAAAGAGACCATGATAGATGATACGAGACTTGAGGGGAGATAGCAGGCAGAAATGGAATTTCGCTACAACGGTTGGCCATGGAGTCTAATGCACTGGAATGCTTACTAACTGTGACGACGCCTTACCTACCGGCTTCCCGGAAAGAAATACAAGGCAACTCCAGTAACTAGTCTCCCTGCCGGAATATCTTGGCCTCTACGGATACGGAGTACGTAAACCTCACAACGCTTATCCGCCGGGACTAGCTCGGCATTTGCACAAGTCACCTGCGAGACAGGGAAGAAAGATAACGTTATGCCGCTCAAAGCTTAAGTTATCTAGTCAATTTCTCTGTAATTACACAATGCTCACTGGCTCTCTCTAGGAAGCCATACTATCTTAGGGCCCCTGCCCGACCCAAGTTCCATAAATCAATCCAGTGAGAATATACTACAACCAACAGCACAAAAGGGTCTACGCCACGCGTTCAATTTGTAAATATTTCCTGGCGGCTACGTACTCATCCCTTCAAGCACCAAGGCCCTCCAGCCCGTACTTTGCCCTAGTGTTGGGCCTCTGCTTTCCGATAGTCATACCAAGAGGGTGTGATTGATGCAACCTTATCACTAGTCTACTTATTTTAGGCTAGGTGTAGTTGATGAGTGAGGCATTTTCTGGAGCAGTAACTCTAATTGGCCTGATCCTACAGTGGTCACTGATGACTACACCAGAGGGTCCTTGGTGCTTGAGGGGATGGATACATCGCCTCACCCTGCGGGTTGGCCCGAAGCTATGGCGATGCGACCCAAGCCTAGATTCTAGATGACAAATACTATAATGTCTTCTAACCAAGTAAATTCAGAATATATATGTAAACCCTGAACCCTGATCTCCCTCCTTTCCATTGCTTGTCTTACCCTCGGCTAGTAGTTCCTTCTGTCGCATCCTATACTTGAGAAGCGCATAAAGCAGCCCAGCACATAGAAGAGCGATAACATCTCCTCCCAGGGAGATCGCGTTTGCCATCACATACCGTGGGGCATCCTTGATCGGGTAAATCTGGGATGCAGCCATGCCGGATGCGTTGCACAGCAATTGCGTATCCCGAGATAACCAAAAGAGGCGAATGAACAAGACATATAGCTCGACGGTTGAGTCGATCGGAGACGTATGTCGTCAAGCCCGTGAATATCGAAGCCAACACATATACCGGAATGCTTAGGTAGTTGGCCTGTAAAGAGGTGTAGCTAGAGCCAAAGCCAGCGAGTATAGCGGGCTTCGGTTCCTTTCAACTTACTCAAGGCCCTTTAAAAGCGTGGGAAGAAAGGTGCCGAAACCAAAAAGCGCAATCGAGGAGCAGAACAATGATATAGAGGAAAGATAGACGAGGGGATCCGTGATAGCCATGGCGTGCGCCCATTGACTGGATTCCGTATTCGACCAAGCCACCAAGAGCTCCCGAGAGCGCGATGGAGATGTACAGAACCGCAACTCGCTTCCCTGAGATGCCGGGGGGTTTCCCCAGCATGTTGACCAAGCTCATTGTCGCTTGGGAACTGGAGTCCCTGTTTCTCATCGGATGGCGCCATTGCAAAGACAAGGGCAAGAAGTAGACCGATATCCGTGGTTGAAGGATGGGATATCTGCGGCGGCTGTTATCGTGTTATGAGGAGTCAAGCCCCAGAGAAGAGTCCATGACCGTATGATAAACAGCCGGCAATCCATAACCTGATATCCCTGAATCCTGTAAGATCGCCCCGCTATCTATTAGGCCTGCTATGTAGACCACTCTGGTCTGATAAACCGTCGGCCGTCATCGTGAATTACCCCATGTTTTGTTGCATGGGATGGTTGTGGGTTATCGACGAGTGGAGGAGGTTGGGTGGCTGTTGGCCAGGGTTACTCTTCCATTGATAGGCTTCCTTTCTCAATGAGCCACGCGTCTGCAGGGAAGTTTTCTCACATGATCGCTAACCTCTCTTCTTCTCGAACATGGACAGCTTCCTAAAAAAGGTTAGTTACCGCCGACGGGCGATAGAGACCCACCATTCTCTGTCGCCCGACGGTATCATAGCCGTCGGCCGAGGAGGATGCTAATTAGGATAGACCACTCTGTAATAGCCGACCCGGATTCAGATACCGATAACCATTCATATATGCTCCTTCGATGCGTTCCATGATAGACTTGGCCATATATTCATACAAAGTTGTGGCCTAAACTCGACAAACCTGGAGCTTAGAAGGCATGCCTTCTGCTGGAAGACCATCTGTGGCCTTGGCAGATACCGGGGTCCATATGGCGCATCCATCCCTCGGATTTCAATTCTCGGAGCATGGCTTCAATCACGACGTATCTTGCGTGTTTGGCGGTGGGAAAAGCTTACCTACCATGTAGCAATCTATTATACCTAACTGATGAAATATCAGTGGCCGAGGGAGAAGGTGTTGCTGAATTACCTCCTCTCGACAGCATCATGGCAGACTCCATCTGGGCAGGTAATGGGGCCACCAACCTTGGCCCACAGTCTTAAGAAACAGTCCAGTCAAGCATAGAAAATCCTGACCGTTCTTTGGGGTTTCTCGATGATGGTGAACTGCCAAACCCGGTGCCCGTTGAGGATAGGACGCTGCCAGACCACCACCAAGATATCAGCTCGATAGATAGGCTGTCAACAGAAGCTTCGCCAAGCCGCCCGGCCTGCGTAATTCCACAACTCATCTTTGGACCAGAGACCTGATCATTCGACACAGCTCATCGGGTTCTCCAACGAATCAGATCCGTTTTTACTGCAGCACTTCCCTTATAACCATCTTGACGAAGTCGACTTCTTCCGGGTCACTTATCGCAAGCCCTCAGCCCGTGGCCCTTCGCCCAAGATGAACAACCACGAATCATCTAGTTACCCGCCCGTTCAATTGTTGCAAAGCCAAACGGTGACTGCAACTGAAGCCCTGAAAATTGTCGATCAATGTATGGCTGCGACCAACGAGAGGGAGAACCCAAGCATTCCCTGGGACCCTTTGACTCAGTGAATACAACTATTGCTTCTGGAAACAGTAGTCAAATTAAAAGGCCTGTCAAGCTTGATAAGCTTAAAAAGCGGCTCTAGGATTAAAGATAAAGATCAACGCCGCGCCCCGTTGAAGGGTGTGCGATTCTAGATTGCCCCATCACAGCATCGTCTAAATGCGGCGGTGCATAGCCCAGAACTTGTCATGGCGTGCCCTAGCAAAGAACTACTGAATTTAATTCCAAGTGGCGTACGCCTTGGGGGAAACAACTCAGTCTAACCATGGCGTTGTCAAGACATGGCGGTAAAGATGGCATTCTTGAATTCTCCCTGTCATCCTCGGCAAAGACACCAAATAGCAAGGGAGTGCGAAGAAGCAGTAGTCCGTTCATAGCCATCTAGCAAGCCGTCTTTTAGCAAGCAAAGCAATACTGTAGAGGATTGCTAAGCTTTTGATTGAGTTAGATATTATAAAATAGATATTCAGATATTACTCAGTATTTAACCCATTGGGCTTAAAAATGCCCTGTGAGGCCGCTGGGCTGTAAATCTTAATGTCCGCTAGGTGCATATGTACGGCTTCAGCTCGCGCCATGATCTTTCAGCCCCAAGCCTCAAGCTGCCAACAGCGTTACGCAGTGGGTCAGACTTCAGCTACGGGCAGATGAGTGGCTGGCAATCCAGAGAAATCAGGGTTATAAAGAGACATTAGATCGACTCGTATTGCCATTACTTGTGATCATATCCAGATCCCTTCCAAGCGCCTTCCTATGCTCTCAATATTTCTGTTTCGTTCCAACCCAAATCCAAGCTGCTCAAGATGCATCTTTTCAGCGATATTGTTCTCGGCCTTTTAGTTGGAAGAGCCCTGGGTCAGACCACTTCACTGCCCACAGCCGAAAACCCAGCAACTGATGAAGTGAACGTGGTGACGGACTTTGTTCCCATCAAGCCAGCGATGATGATGCCACGTTATGATACCAAAGATGTAAAAAGGAACTGCGTTCTTTATCATTGTGGCATCAAATCCATCTTTAATAGAGGAAACACATCTCAGATAGTTCCCATCAAGCTCGACGATGCCAAGTTGGGCCCTAACGCAGGCCTTGTCAAGGTAGGCGGAAAACCAGCAATGTGAGTCCTTTTAGCTATATCCCCACGGTTCTCTGCATACTGACATGGCACTAGACGTCTATCTACTCCCGCAAATGAAAATTCTTCTTTCAGCGTTAATGTCAAAGCATCAACGAAAATCCCCACCGGAAACCTTGCCAAGATCGTGGCATCAATCAGAGTCGGCAACATCGGCACAGTCCAGCAAGAGCTTGGCAAGAACCCGGGATTGATCAAGACTGGATGCAGTCTTGTAATGCTGGTTGACGGCTCAAGCGTGTACAAGCAAGAACTCATGGCTACTACCGGAGAGTTTCAAGAGTACTCGAGTAGTAACTTTCAGTGCTCCAAGCAGCCCGCAATCGATGTGGTCCATGAGTGTGGTGATAGGCCTTCCGAGATCACCGTTGTCGATGCTAAGCTTGCGGCAGCAAACAATGTTGGTAGCTCGGATGAGGCTAGTGAGACGAACGCAGACGGTGACAGCAAGGCAACTGGGACTTCTGGCGAAGATGGCAATGGTGATGAAGGCGACGGAGAGGATAAAGAGCCCGATGACTCTGGATCTGAATCTGGGTCTGACTCGGGCTCGGGGTCTGGGTCCGGTTCAGAGTCTGAGAATGGTTCGGGACCAACTTCGCCGACCAACTCTGACCCTGCCTCGGATGGCAATAACGGAGATGAGACAAGTATGGCCGGATATGAATCTTCTCCAAGGATGATGCTAGCACTCGGGATTCCTCTTGCAGTGGCCGTTTTGCTTTGAGAATGAGACGCTAAAGGAGGCATTGGCAATGAAATATTAAAGGGGCCTTGCCTAAATTGCCATCCTTGCCCAAATACTAGACTTCTATCACGATTTATATCCCCGATAGACTCTCGAGTATCACCGCCCCTTGCCTCGGGTCCAACGCTGTCAACCCCTGGTCTCCATCCTCGGCTAGGTATTACGGCAGTGTGCGTTATCGTTCAGCTATAAGAAGGAGCACTTACAGCAGATTGGAACGAAACAAGTATAAGCTTACCTAGTAGGATCTAGAGAGTCTTTACATTCATTTATCACGGAATAGCGTACGCATCGGCCGGCCCTCGACCGCGATTAGCCAATGGTCCGGCCGGTGTGGTGTCGGGGTCGTGGCCCCGAGATAAGTCAGCAGCCCCGATGATGGTGTCCAGAATATAACAGTACCAG